>LR754565.1:8941-21441 GCA_902729485.2 Mus minutoides | reverse complement strand
TTTTAAGGCTCCCCCACATCGAGGCATCTACTGTGAATCCCTCCTTCCCCTCCTAGGATCCTGCCCTACTGCAGCTTGCAGCTCTTGCTCCTGGGAGAGAAGCCATCTCTCTCATCTCAGAAGCAGAAGTCATCTCCACTCTGACATAGCTCTCTGATGGATGCATGAACTCCTGCACAGCTTCCAAAGACCAGGTGCAAGGCCCTCCCCCCTGGAGCCATTTTCCTACACCTCTGGCTGAATGAAAGGAAGGGGTGGGGAGCCGAGAGATGGCCGGCAGAAAGGAGAGGCTCATTAGGAGAGAGGGGGAAAAGATGAGTATGGGGGGAAAGGCTGAGCGAGAAGTAAGGGTCCCCCTGTTGTCGGACTCCATTCTCTTCCCTGGGCTTAGGAGGGAAAGCAGCACCTTCTAGAATAACATAACCAGAGAACTATTCCTTCTTCTGAGGATAACACATCTACAGAGGACCAGGAGTGGCTCACCTAGGGTTCCTGCTGCAATTTTGCAGCAGTCTTTCTGCTTCTGGGTCCAGAGCAGAGAGCCACTCACCCACTAGGAGGGCCTTCCTCATCCCACACACCAGTGTGGTTCTGGAGTGAGTGCGTAGCTGGACACTACAGCCATAAACTGCAGAAACGATGTGACAGTGGACTGTCTAGTCCAGAAGCCGCTCCTAGGCACAGAGAGGGGGTGATTGAAACTGGGGCTCCTTTAGGGAATTGGGCACCCCAACGGGAGTGTGCCTATCGCCGTGTGCCCAGAGTAACCAAAGAGAACTTTTCTGAAAAGGTGATTACTTTAGTTTCTGCTTTTAAAATCCTTTCTTCCACTCGTGCCCCCAAAGCCCTTCCAAACTTGCGAGCTTGTGGTTCTTGAACACGGAGGAGTTGGGAATGAAGCCTAGCTGCAGGCAGATCAGTACAGCTTAATGCGGAGAGAATAAGAGAGTAGAAAGGAGAAAAGGAAGAGAGGGGAGAATGAGGGGGAGGAGACAGTGAGAGGGAAAGGAGAATGAAGAGAGGGGGAACGGGAAAGAGAGGGGAGAAAGGGGAGGGAGTGCAGGAGGGAGGGAAAGGGAGGGAGAAAGGGAGGGAGGAGAGAGAGAGAAAGAGAGAGAGAGAGAGAGAGAGAGAGAGAGAGGTTTTGAATTTCCCTTCTGGAAGAGAAGCTGTACGGCGTCAGGGCCTGGCTGAGGGGCGTGATTGGAGGGCGCCTTCGGCATCCGCCCGCCCGCCCGCCCGCGGCAGCAGCCTCGGCCCCAGCTCGCCTGGCGGAGTTACACCAGGCAGCGGCGCGAGCTGGCTGAGCACACGGCACCGCCTGCTGGAGTCAGCCGGAGCCCTGCAGTGGCTTAGACGGTTGCTGAGACCACCAGGTCGGTGCTGGCCGTGGGCCGGGGAGGCGGAGCCGGGCTGGGGGCAGTGAGGGGAACGCTCTGGCTCCGGAACAGCGGGGAAGCCCGGCAGTGCGGTTTTGAGGGGCTCCCCAAGACCGCGGGGCGCTGCGCTGGGGACTGCGGCCCCTGCCCGCTCGCCGTGGTGCTGAAGGGACAGCTCCCCGCGGAGGCCACGGGGACCGCTGGTGCTGCAGACTCCGGGCAGGAAGATGTGGGCAGATGCGCACCCGGAGCAGTGGGGCTTGGGGAGCTCCGACCGCCCCGAGTGCGGAGACTAAAGTGTGAACCTGGAGAACAACTTCGAGCCCGCAAGACTAGGGTGGGGGACGTGGTCCTCGGCTGCTTGGGGTGTGGCTACCCCTGAAGCCCTCCCGGGCCCTCTGCTACAGGAGCAGAGCGTCACCCCGAGGGGTAGAGTTCGGTTCCCAAGGGAACCCGAGGGTGGCAGAGGCCAGGTGGAGAGAGGAGAGGCCACGTCGGTGGGGGGCAGGAGGGCTATTTGTCCTCTTCCCGCAGGAGCGCTGTTGGAGTAGCACGAGCCTGTGCAGGGGTCACAGGCTGCTCCTCAGTCTCAGACCCTCCCCTCCCTGGCAAAGTTTAAGAGCAGGCGAAGGTTCAGAATTGAGAGGCAAGTGTTGGGGGAAGGGGACAGGCACTGACCAACTGAGAGCCCCAGGGCAGAGCTGTTGCGAGTGCTGGTCTCCATGAGGGCCCGGGGAGCGGCGCCTGGAAGCCTGCCCTCTCTTCTGTGGGGGAAAACCCCCGCACTTTTGTGACCCAGACAACTGATCCTTTTACTCTGGCCAGACCTCGCCGTACCCCTCTACACACACCCTCCCTGCCACCTCTGAGACGTCGTGCTGCTAGGGGCGTGGGATGGGGAAGTAGGGGAGACTTCCTCTGTCTCGGCTACCGCCATTAGCGTGGAGTCCCTTGCAAAAAAAAAAACAACGGAGTGTTGAATTGAGTTGTGATTGTTAGCCCGTACTTGAATCAGAGAAAAACAGCCGCAAAGACAAACACTGCAGGTGCTCATGAGTGCTTGTCAGAGGAGGGGCCGGGTTTCTGGGACTCTGAACTGGAACTGGAGCAGGTGCCTTAGCTGCCTTTGGCTGGGACTGACAGCAGGGGTGTGGGGGTGTGGGGTCTGGAGGAAAGATGAGGGGCCTGCCCTGGTCTCCGGTGACTGGCAGCATGGAAACATTTGCATCAGCCTACCTACACCCCCTCCCCCTTTACCCCAGTCCAACACCCTACCAGCAGCACCATCCTCCATCCCCACCAGTTCCCTTCCCGCGCGGAGACAGACGGCAGCTTTCCGCAGCACCGCTGAGGAGCGCCTCCTGGCGGTGAGGCCCAAATTCTCAACTGCACACAATCTGCAGGCCCTCTCTCCCGCGGTCCTCTTGGTAGCTCCAGGCACACAAGCACACACACACACACACACACACACACACACACACACACACACACACACGCACCACACACACACGCACCACACACACACATGCCAGTGTCTAAGAGGTTTAGAATCAGACATGCAGGCTCATGCTTTGAGCCTGTGCACACACACTAAATTCCACTGAGCAAGCACGCTGAGGAGGATATCCTCTGAGGAGCCTCCAGATAGGTGAAATGGGTAAGACAGGCAACAGAGAAGCTCCCCAGATCACAAAGGAAAGATACCCAGACAGCGAGAGCATGAATAGAAAGTGCCTTAGGTCTCACAAAAGCAACCCATCCTATCGTGTCTGGGAGAACAGGGTCTGCACCGAGGGATGGACTGTTAGAAAGGGTCTTAGAAAAGTTAATACTACCACTGTTGTGGATGCCTATGACGGCAACAAGGACACTTACTGGCTTAGACACCTGATTTGCATAATCTCGGTGCTCACAGCAGGCCTTGCACGAGGCATCGACCGGCTCCATTTTACACATGAGAAAACATTAAGTCAGGTACTCAAGATCATTTAATAAGTAGTAGTGCCAAGATCTGAGCCATCAGGGATGAGGTTAAACGGTCCTGAGGCTGTGGGAATAGTACGACCAAATCACCCTGCCTCAGGTGGAAGTGGAAATAACATTTGGGGCAGGGGGTTGCTGGTTAAAACACAGCAGTGTACAAGAGATGAGACATGAGAGGCAAAGAAAGATGTCCCATTCCGGACTGCAGGGTTTGAAGGTTGGAGCACAGACTGTGGTAGGTTTAACAAAGGCTGTGGGAAGGCTGTTGCCGGGTCATAAGTTTGCATGAGCAAATCTGCCTTTGTGGAAGATTAATCTGAGGGTGATGTGTAAGATAGGGAAAAGCTGGAGAAGAGACAGAGTCGTGAACCAAGGCAGTAAAGCAGTAGGAAGAGGTGGCTGGTAAGCAGTGACTGCGCCTCTATCCCAGTCAAGGCCACCTAACTAAGCCTGTGTGCTCTGCTATGCAGTTAACTAACAGCTGGGAGTGTCTCCAGTGTTGGAAAATGCCCCTGTTCTCTTCCATAACCCCTGGGAGACAGTAGGTACTCAGGAGTACAGGGTGAGTGAGTGATTGAGTGAGTGAGAGTGTGTGTGTGTGTGTGTGTGTGTGTGTGTGTGTGTGTGTGTGTGTAGTGACTGGAGGTTTCGGTTGAGACAATTCTGGCAAATGCAGGAGAACAAGACGGGAGCCCTGTAAGGACAGGCTTGATTTCCCAGACACTGAAATGGAAACAGCATACAGCAGAGGGTTAAAAACGTGCAGGCTTTGGAGAGAAAGCCGCCGCCGCCGTGCATCTGTGTGGCTAAGTAAGGCTCCTAAATCAGTAGGCACAGATGGGAGATTTCCACGGGAGGAACAGAGGAAAGAGAAGAAAGAGTTTGCTTAGAGAAGGGACCAACAAGGGAGAGGACAAAAGACCTGTTTGGGGAGACCCCGGGAACCACAAGGGTGCTGTGTCATGGAATTCAGATCTGAGACGGCTGAAAGTGGGGGAGGGGTAATGATCAGCATTAAACGCTAGGAAAAGAGAAAGAGGCAGAGGACTGTGGACACTCCTGGTCAGGCACGGGTCTCCTAGCCATGCTGGTGAGGGTGACTCCTGGGCTGTGTGTGAAGACAGCAGGGTCTCAGGAGCAGTACGGAGGTGAGGAGATGAGGGGGAGACTCTCCAGTACACTCCAGGGCAGAGAGTCAAAGAAAGCCATAGTTCAAGGAAAGGCTTGGGGAAGGGAGGAGACCCAAGAGACTGAGAGAGGACAATAAAGATGTAAGGAAGGTGTGGGGATGGATCAATAGAGAAAGAAGTACAGAGAGAGAAATCTAGATCGGCTTCATCTAGGAGGAGGGAGATCCCTGGAGCTAGGAGAGGGGAGGTTGCAGGTGTGCGCTATAGCTTTCATTAATCACATCATTAGTGGCTTCCATTTGCTGAGCACCTGTCACATGACAAACATATCTCACTGATGATTTCTAACCTTCAGACTGGCCATGTAGCCCTCCTTTTATAGAGAAGACCCAGTTTCAAAGGGCTGCCTCACTCAAAGAAAGGGCCCTTTCAACAGCCAGCCCGACCTGGAGGGAAGTCTCCTGTTAAGAAGGGGGTGTTACTATAGGCAGTGATGGCACAGGGCTTTAATCCCAGCACTAGGGAGACAGAGGCAGGTGGATTTCTGAGTTCGAGGCCAGCCTGGTCTACAGAATGAGTTCCAGAACAGCCGGGGCTACACAGAGAAACCCTGTCTCGGAAAAAAAGAAAGAAAAGAAAAAAGAAAGAGGTGGGGTTACACAGTGAAGCATTAGGTGGAACTCAGGGGAACCCTGCAGAAGAGAAGGGGGAGGGGGAGGAGAGGGGGAGGAAGAGGACTCTAGGAGCCAGAAGGGTGAAGGACGCCACAAGAAAATGGCCCACAGAATCAACTAGCTGAGCACATAAGAGCCCATTGAGACTGAACCGAAAACCAGAGGGCCTGCATGGGTCTGCCTGGGTCCTCTGCATCTATGTTACGGCTGAGTTGTTGTTTGTGTTCTTGTGGGACCTTTAACAGTGGGAGTGGGGACTGTCTCTGACTCTTGCCTGCTTGACTCTTCCTCCTCCTGGGTTGCCTCATCCAGCCTTGATATGGGAGGTGCCTAGCATTATTGCAACATGATATGCCGTGTTTGGTTGATATCCCTGAGAGACCTGCCCTTTTCTGAAGGAAAATGAAGGAGTAGATGTGGGGGAGAGGGGAGGGGGGAAGGACCAGTAGGAGATGAGAGAGGAGAAACTGCAGTCAGGATGCAACATACGAGAGATAATAAATAAAAAATAATAATTTTAAAAAAAGTTAAAACTAGAAGAAGGAGAAGAGGAAGTAAGTAAGAAACAGAGCTTAGGCCTCTCTCAGGCAGATGAGCAAGGAGGCTGCCTCATGGCTAAGAGGGCCACACCAAGGTTAGACAACAGGGTTTCAGAGTAGACCCAAGGAGCCAAGCTGAGGTATGCCTCAGAATTCCTTAGAGAGGAAGGGGGAATGGTGGGGGGAGATTCGAGCTGAGGAGAGAACTGAGTTTCAAGAGGAAGAAGGGAGTTGTTGAGGGTACAGGCCTAGATCATAGAGGCTTCTGCAGGGGAGTGGGGGAGGGGAGTGGGGGGAGCATCTGGTCCCAGGAGAGCCGTGCAGCAAGTCAGGGACAGAGCTGAGCTCCAGCCCAGGTGCCCTGCCTTCCAACTGGAAATCCTCTCAAATTAGACAAGCTGCACCTTCCTCCACCACCTGGTAATGCTCTGAGCTCTGTGTAAACACCACACAGAGACTCCAGAGTTCCTGAAACCACTCCATTTGTTCACTGTTCATTTCCTGTTCTTAGAAATTAAGTCTTCTCCCCGAGGTCTGAAATCAATGGGAACCTTCTCCACAGAGCTGAGCAACCTTCAGACCCAGATTTCTGGGTCAGGGTGGGTCCTCTTGCCTTTACTAGAAAGCCCGCGCTCCTTTTGGGCTTCGTGGGGTCCCGTAAATATGTAGTCAGCATTGGCTGCCTTTTGTGTAAGTTTCCTCTACGCCTCCAGACACTTGACCTGCATTTTTTTTCCTTTAAATATCAGTACAAATATCACCTTAGCACTGCCGCATCTGGAACAAGCTGAAGTGTTCATAGAGACTCAGTCTGGAATCTTTAACCAGTCTGGTGCCAAAGCCCTTGGGAACATTTAGTACATTATGGTTTTTCTATACCAAAAAGATCCCAGGAAGTGGTCTAACTCTGTAGACGCATTCTTGGATTCCCTCATTATGAGAAGCTCCGTCTGCTAATGATTTCTCATTTTGAAAGAAATAGAGAGAATCCATCAACGAATAGCTGTGACCTTGAACTCGACTTGGCTACAATAACCAGCCTGTCAGAATTCTCTGTCATCATTTTCCCAGAGCCCTTTTTTCTTCCTAGAAAGTAATAGAGACTTTAAGTCTGTATGAGCTAAAAGGTTCTGGAGCAGGGGAAGGCCTAGACCCAGTTAACCTCCACCCCACATCGAATTCCAGACAGTTACAGATGCAGCCACGTGGGCAGCAGCTCTGTCTGTTAAAGAATCAGTATAACTCAGGGACAGGAGAGATAGCTCAGGAGTTAAGAGCCGCTCTTGAGGACCCAGGTTCAAGTCCCAGCAGCCACATGATGGCTCACAATATGTAACCCTGCCAGGGCTTTGACGCGCTCTTCTGGACGGCACACTCGTGGTACACAGACTAAAAAAGAAACCATACACATAAGTTAAAACATTTAAAGACATTCTTCAGGAATCAGTACAGCTCAACAATTAAGATAGGAGACTTGAAATTAGAGCATCGGGGCCTAATCTTAGAGGTGTGGGGGCTCCGGCAGGGGTGTCCCAGTGTCCTGTCCGCAGGCCCTCCTCTGCCATTGCTAGCCTCTGCTTGCTCATTTTCTCCACACTGCATTCCAATTATGATTTTATTTGGAGAAAAATCTTCTGAGAAAAAAAAACAATAAAAAATATAATAAAAAGGAAAAACCAGTCATTTAGGGAGAAGGCTATCAAACTAAGATTAGCAGAGCTCCTCCAAAGACCTCCCTCTGTACAAGACATCAGCACAGAGGTGACAATGTCCCCAAAGCCCTCATGTGTGATTCAAAATAAAAAATCAACACTAACCTATAAAACGCAAAACCTACACACTCACTACAATGAAAAAATAAGTTATTTTCTATGTGTCTAATTTCCAAAGTCTGGATAGATTCCCATTCATGCTAGCTATACCTTTTTTTTTCTCATGCACCCCTGATTTTCTGGGGTCACAAGCGAGGCTCATTTGCTTGGTGAGTTGAGCCAATGGCCCAGCCTGGCTCCTCTCTGCTCTCCACAGTAGCCCTGCCCCTGCCACTTCTGTTTCAGGGAAGAGGAAACAAGAGCATAAGGAAGGGGTGTCACTTGCTGAAGGTCATGGACAGCGAGTAAATGAGGGGAACATTAAAACACAGCTCTTCCCAAATCCAGCTTCATGTCAACCCTCCTTGCTTTAATCAAAGTAGAAAGAAAAAAAATGTGTTCAAAATGAAGGTTATAAAACAGGAACCGAGATATCCTCAAGGTTAAAAGATGCTCTGCTTTCGCAGAGGACCCAGGTTCTAGTCCCAGAGCCCATCTGTAACTCCAATTCCAGGAGATCTGGCGCCCTCTTCTGGCTTGCACAGACACTGCACACACCTGGTACACATCTGCATGCAGGCAAAACACTCGTATACATAAAATATAAATAAATAAATAAATCCTCTTTAAAACATAATACAGAATAGAAACTAGAAGCTGTTTAATTGCAGAGTCACACCTGTCTCAATAAATACTTCTCTTCTTTCTTCCTTCAAGGCATTGAGCCTTACTCTCAATTGGTGATCCCCTGTCAGAACAAGAATAAGGCTGCCCTGCGTCAGTCTTTAACACCCTACCTGGGAAGAGACCTTTCCATCTGACCCCCCTCCCCTTTTGCAGGTGGGCTCATTTCCCAAAGGCAGACCAGCCAGAAGTGCTGAATGCGAATTCAGCCACGGGCTAGAGAGCATTAACCAAAGCCTTCAGGATGGACTTCGTCATGAAGCAAGCCCTCGGAGGTGAGCACGCCACCTTCCCTCACCCCCACCCCCACTCACCCTTGACCCACCGCCTTCCCTGCCCCACTGACCACGCCTCCTTCCTCCCCTACCACTCCACATCCCTGCAGGGGCCACCAAGGACATGGGGAAGATGCTGGGAGGAGAGGAGGAGAAGGACCCAGATGCACAGAAGAAGGAGGAGGAGCGGCAGGAGGCCCTGAGGCAGCAGGAGGAAGAGCGCAAGGCCAAACACGCTCGCATGGAAGCCGAGCGCGAGAAGGTCCGGCAGCAGATCCGAGACAAGGTCAGCACCCCTTGCAAGCCCCACCTCTGACTCCCCTGAACCCCAGATCTCATCTTAGACCTGGTTTTCCCCGACCTTCACTCTCATCAGAAAAACAAGTGTCTTCGGAAGGTGCCCTCAAGGATTATACGTAACTAAGCACGTAGAAAACGCAGCGCTAGCTATGGCGCACCGTCCTATGCCGTTCATTTAGTGTCTAGTAGCATCACACTGCAGAGCACAGGTAGCCTTCCATCAGCCAGCCGGCCCTGGCACAGAAATGTGCCTCAGACCGTAGGAGGACATTCAACATTCAGAACTTTGAGGATTTCAAACGGATAAAGGGGTATTATTGGTAAGTGCGAGTTTTGAAAGAAATGGCGTTCTGGTCTTTTATATCAGTCACCTGCTAAAGACGGGGCTCAGTTCTCCAGGGAAGGCAGCTTTCCTGGGGAGCTTAAAAGTGTTGATGAGACACACAGCCAACCTTCTGCTCTCTCTGACTTGACTTCATACCCCTCTCTGTCCTTTCTTCCCCAGTATGGGCTGAAGAAGAAGGAAGAGAAAGAGGCAGAGGAGAAGGCAGCCCTGGAACAGCCCTGTGAGGGAAGCCTGACCCGACCCAAGAAGGCCATCCCTGCAGGCTGTGGGGAGGAGGAGGAGGAGGAAGAGGAGAGCATCCTGGACACAGTGCTCAAATATCTGCCAGGGCCGCTGCAGGACATGTTCAAGAAGTAACCCGTCCTCTTCCGGCCCCTTCCACGTTATGATTTTTTTTTTTGTTTTCTTAGTCTTTCTTTTCTTTTTATTCAGTTAAGTCTCAGTTCCAAAAGGAAAACCTTAGTTGGCCTCTGCCCCCTTTCCCTAGTCAGGGACTCCTCCCCTCTGCAGTCCTTGACAGACCTTTCATCCCAGGGTTTCTAGTCCTGTTTCACTCCCAAGTAGCAGAAGGAGAAGGAGAAGGAGAAGGAGAAGGAGAAGGAGAAGAAGAAGAAGAAGAAGAAGAAGAAGAAGAAGAAGAAGAAGAAGAAGAAGAAGAAGAAGAAGAAGAAGAAGAAGAAGAAGAAGAAGAAAGCTTTACTCCAGCAGGAGGCATTGAACCCAGAGCCAAAGGCATTGGGTGTTCCTCCAGAAGAAGCCCATGGTCTATGTTAATGTGGTGACACTCCCTGCCCCCCATACATTCCTTCATGCTCCCCACTGCCAGGAGGACCACTGTCCCCAGCCAGCCAAAGTAATGACACATTCCAGCCCTGCCCAGCATGCTGACCTTTGGCCTCTGAACCCCGCAGTGGGAGTCCAGGTCAGGGCAGAGGCACTGAGTGGTCTGGCTCCAGGAAAGCTATTCAGAGGGAGCCTGTCCCAGAGAGCCTAGCTCTGAGAGGCTCTAGCTGGGTCTGGCCAGGTTAGAATCTGGGCAGGAAGCTTGGGCTCTCCTCTTTCCTCTTCCTGGTGCCGCTGCTGGCCAGGAGCACACCTCTCCCAAACCGACCTAAAGAAGCCCGGCCCGGCCAAGCCGCTCCTTCCAAATGGATCCTCTTTGGACTTTAGCACATCTGTGGAGGAGCCCAGGGCAGGGCAACACCCTTATTTCTCTCTCATCTGACTTAGGTCCTGGGACCCCACTGCCAGGCTAGGCCTGAGTTTGCCCAGCCAAGGGGCTGCCCAGACCCCCAGAAAATACTTGGAGCCATCGGGCAGTGATGGCCTGTGCCATGAGGCTCCCTCATTGGCACAGCCAAACTGCCCCCATTCCTGTCCACCCTCTTTTCCTCCATGTCCTGTCCATGTGCTTCCAAGTCCCCATTGTCCCCAGGAGGACTCTTCTTGGCCAAAGCCCCAAACAGCTGGGGAGAAGCCAATTGCCACCTGACAAAAGACCCACTGGCCAAGGGTCAGCTCTCCTCTGGGATGTATAGGACTGGTATGTGTCCTCACGTACCACCTTGTCAAGGCTTCCTGCTCTGTGACTTGTAGAGAAATGGAGGGGCAGAGGGGGAGGCACAAATGAGGGGTGAGCGTGTGAGTCCTCACACACTCGGTAATGCACGGCAGGCCCATCCTACATCTAGGTGCGGTTGTGTCTTGAGATCGCATGTGTATGTGTTAGCTCTGTGTTGCAGCCTGTGTATCTGATGTACCTCGTGTATATGTGTTTGTGGGATGTAGTGTGCCTGAGTTCCAGTTAATGTTCTTGGTATGTGCTAGCCATCTCGTGTGTTTACAGATTGCATGTGTTAGCTTGTATATGCATGTACTTGCAAAACGGCATGTGTGTCGAGAGCGACAGGTTACATGTTAGTTGCAGACATGTGTGTTTGAGACAACTGTCTCATGGGCTAAGACTGGTATTCCTGTGTGTGGGTCTAAACCAGGAAGTCGTATGCATAAGTCGTACAAGTTCTTGCTCAGAGAGCAAGAATCCAGTAAGATGCTTCCTCCTACCCCAAGACTGTTAGTCACAGATGGCCACAGCTGACAGCAAACCTTACCTTGGCCTAGAGTCCTCCCACCCTTGGGGGTTTCCTACCTGAGGTCCTCAGAATGCTACTGGGACAGACCCAGGCAGTACCCCAGGAAGCCATGCTGGGCCCCTACCAGGGCCTATCTCAAAAGCAGGGGCCCGGGAGGGGGCGACTTGCCCGCCCCCCGAAGCCCCTGTCCCACTGGCCCCAGTTTGCATTCTGCAGGTTTTCCATTTTAGTGGACTTACGCTTTTATTTCGGAGAAGACAGACGTCTTCCCTGTCCGTTTCCAATAGTTAAAGCCATATCAGTTAGACCGCAATACTTTAAAGATAAGACTAAACAATCCATATGTGTAGGGAACCAGAAAAGTCCCCTGGTCTCTCCCTCCTCTAAGGAGCAGGGCCTTGGCAGCTCCAGCTCCTGGGACTTACCCTCCTCCCACCCCCACCCTCTTGGGCCCCTGTGTTATCCCACAGGGGGCCAGTGTTCGTGTCTATGTCTGTGGTGGGGAGCCATCTTGCACCCCTATTGTCTGCTTGTTTCTGTTTCTTATCCTGGGCAGGATGGTCATTCTTCAGAGCCTTGGGGTCCTGGGCCAGAGACAGGCAGGGACCAGTCCAGGAGCCCCGGGCCTCCCTAGACCCTGCGTGTGACTCCTCCCCCCACCCCCACCTTGAAGGCAGGGAAGGACACCAGTGTTTAAAACGGCCTAACCCTTCACAGATAGACCTCAAAGGTAATGAAGGGCACCGTACAAAGCATCCGATGGAGACCAAGACCTGGAGAGCGGCAAATAGTCAAGGAACCCAGCTACGCAAGAGCCCACGTGGGCCTGAGAGAGCCCAGACCTTTCAACGGAAGTCCTTGGTGGTTTCCATGGCTCCTCTGAGCCCAGAGGGAGCTCAGGGCTTTTCAGCCTCACCCAGTGCCCTCCGGGCTGGGCTGGCTTAGTCTAGATTTACATCTCCTTTCTATGCCCAGGCAGCAGATTCTGAGGTCCTTTGAAGGTGGAGGTAAGAGAATTTCTACTTGGTACATTCCTGGTTCCACCCACACAAAGCCCAGGGAGATGTAATGATTGATATTTCTGACATAGCCTGGGCTATAGGGAGAAAACAATGGGTGACCCTGGAAGGATGCTGTGTACCACACATGCATGGGAGGACAGAACTTGGGTGCGACCCTGGAAGGATGCTGTGTACCACACATGCAGGGAGGGCAGAACTTGGGGGCGACCCTGGAAGGATGCTGTGTACCACACATGCATGGGAGGACAGAACTTGGGTGCGACC
>LR754567.1:19245-47266 GCA_902729485.2 Mus minutoides | reverse complement strand
AGGAAAGATGGCGCGGCGGCGCGGGTGTTCTGGCTGGGAGAGGCCCAGCCTCCGGTGGGGCGGAGTTCTCAGTTCCTGCCCCTGGGGGGAACTGCTGACCCGCTGCTCCCAAAACCACCTCTGCGCTGCACTCACGCGTAACCCCAATGCGATCTTAAAGTCCTGGGGTGTCCCTAGCTGTGTCCGCTGGGCTCAGAGGCGAAAAGGCAACATTCTTAATGAATTCCAAGCCCAGGGTTGGCTCAAGGACTACCTAGGGCATTGGTGAAGGCCAGGAACCAAAGTTCAATTTTTGTCATTTGTTTGATTTTACACATAAATCTACAGTCAGTCTGAGACTATACAGAAACAGTTCAAAGAGAAACAGTACATATGCCTTTCTGACGTTTGTTCTCAACATAAAACGGTCTCCACTAGAACAAAATATACTCAGGGAGGAAGATAAAATTAAACACCTACACATTTGCTAACACTTCTTTTTTTTCCCCCAATTTTTTTTCCTTTTTTTTTTATTAGATATTTTCTTAATTTACATTTCAAATGCTATTCCAAAAGTCCCCTCCCCCCTCCCACTTCCCTGCTCCCCTGCCCATCCACTCCCACTTCTTGGCCCTGGTGTTCCCCTGTATTGGGGCATATAAAGGTTGCAGTACCAAGGGGCCTCTCCTCCAAATGATGGCTGACCAGGCCATCTTCTGTTACATATGATGCTAGAGACTTGAGTTCTGGGGGTTCTGTTTAGTTCATATTGTTGTTCCTCTTCTAGGGTTGCAGACCCCTTCAGTTCCTGGTGTTCTATCTCTAGCTTCTCCAATGTGGGCCCCTTGCTCCCGTGCTCCCTCTTATGGATGACTGTGAGCATCCACTTCTGTGGGAGTCAGCTATATCAGGGTCCCTTCAGTAAACACTTGCTGTCCTATGCAATAGTGTCTGAGTTTAGTGACTGATTATGGGATGGATCCCCCGTGGCTTAGTCTCTGTATGGTCCATCCTTTCATCTTAGCTCTAAACTTTGTCTCTGTAACTCCTTTCATGGGTATTTTGTTTCCTATTCAAAGGAGGAATGAAGTATCCACACCACACGCTTGTCTTCCATCTTGATTTTCTTGTGTTTTGCAGATTGTATCTTGGGTATGCTTCTATCCTAATGAGATCACCATCCAAGATGGCAGCAAGCCAAGGTGAACCCATTAGGCACATAAACTTTTCCTAAACATGTGCTGAGTCCAAGTTAGATACATGCCATTTAATAGCAAACTAAGCTTATCTATACAGAGCCTTTAAACTAGTAACCCTTTATCCTTACAGATTTTAAGCTGATGTTTTCTGCTTGGACTTTTACAGCCTTTTTAAACATTACTTACAGATTTGAGATAAAAAGTATTAAGCAAATTAGAGTGGGGAATATTCAGTGAACTCAACCTCTCTGATTACACTTAGCCATTTTTAAAGATAGTAAACAAAACAAAACAAAAAAGGTGTGGGGTAATTAAAGAATTAAACAAACTTAAGAAAAGGGCATGAGATACACAACAGTAACCTCTTTTGGGCATAGATTACATTTTAGCTGTTTTTAAGCACATAGTGTCTTTTCCTGAATTGTTTTGTTCTCTGCCCTGTCTCAGACTCAGGAGGCCAGCCTGAGATAGAGACATTGGAGAATACTTTTAAACAAACATTCTTGGGTTAGAGCAGACTGGTCAAATTAAAACTCAAATAGAAGAGCATGAAGCAATATGTCAGTATTATCCATGGACGTAATTGGAGTACTCTGTTTGTCCCTTATGCTGCTTCAGAGATGAGCTGGACCAATGACTTGTGGCAATGAGTATTTTATATATATTTAAATAGATATTTTCTTTATTTACATTTCAAATGTTATCCCCTTTCCTAGTTTCCCCTCTGAAAATTTCCTCCCCTCTCCCCCAGCTTCCCAACCCACCCACTCCCCATTCCTGGACCAGGCATTCCCCTATACTGAGTCATAGAACCTTCACAGGACCAAGGGCCTCTCTTCCCATTGATGACTGACTAGGCCATCCTCTGCTACATATGCATCTAGAGCCACAAGTCTCATCATGTGTTTTCTTTGATTGGTGGTTTAGTCCCAAGGAGCTCTGGTGGTACTGATTAGTTCAAATTGATGTTCCTCCTATGGGGCTGTAAACTCCTCCAGCTCCAGTACTTTCTCTAGCTCCTTCATTGGGGTGTAAGGAAAGAAAAAAACAAAAACAAAAACAAAAACAACAACAAAAAAACAGACTTAGTGATATACTGAAGTCTCTAATGCCAGCACATTGAATAGATTTGTGATTGAGGGGTCAGGAGAATGGAGGAATAGAGTGGTACACACATGCTGAAGAGAGGCTGAACCATGCCTGTGGCCTGAGCTATCGCTGGAGGCCATGTTGATATCTGTAGCTGGTGATGCCTTAGAAGACGATGTCTGGTTCAATGATTCTGCTGCAGTATCCATGGCCCATGTCACTATTGAAGGCGATTCCATGGTCGTAATATAGCTGGGATATGTGTAGATATCAATTGCCACCCATGATACCACCAAAGGCCATGTGGATGTCGGTAGTCTGTGCTGCTGCTTCCAGTATTACTGATATATGTGGGTCATGCTGTTCCCTGGGGACCATTTGAATATCCCTGGTTTGTGTTGCCACTGAAGACCATGTTGGGGTCTGTCTTCCTCAGGGTTTCTATTTCTGGACAAAACATCATGACCAAGAAGCAAGTTGGGGAGGAAAGGGTTTATTCAGCTTACACTTTCATACAGCTGTTCATCACCAAAGGAAGTCAGGACTGGAACTCAAGCAGGTCAGAAAGCAGGAGCTGATGCAGAAGCCATGGAGGGATGTTCTTTACTGGCTTGCTCAGCCTGCTCTCTTATAGAACCCAAGACTGCCAGCCCAGATATGGTCCCACCCACAAGGGGCTTTTCCCCCTTGATCACTAATTGAGAAAATACCCCACAGCTGGATCTCATGGAGGCACTTCCCCAACTGAAGCTCCTTTCTCTGTGATAACCCAGCTGTGTCAAGTTGACACAAACCTAGCCAGTACAGAGTCTATGGTCCTTTTGTAGTTATGGACTAAGTTGATGTCCAGGGCCCATGCTACAATTGAAAGCTATGAGTATGTCCATTTTCTGTGCTGTCCACTGAATCCATGATGATGCCAATGGCCCAGGCTGCCTCTGGGGACCATGTTGCTGTTTCTGGCCTTTACTGCTACCAGAGACCACGCAGAAGTCTATGGCACATGCTAATACCATAGATCAAGTATATGTACATTTCCCATGCTCTTACCAGATACCATGTGGAAGATCATGGAGACTATAGAAGGAAGCATCTTCTACACTGGTATCAGTGGCATCATACTCAATTGAGAGAGATGTAGTAAGCTGTGACTACCCCTACATCCATCACCCCAGAAAAGTAACAACCTAGATAGGAAACCATTAAAGACAACTTTTAAAAATTGTGATAAGGATGTTGGAGTGTTGCTCTTCCAAGTAGCTCCTGACAGTCCTAGGGCTGGGGAAGGACTCACTTTATTTAACAGGCTGGCTACCTAGAGTTTGACCATGTTCCAGGGACTATATGGAGAACACACATTTGGCTTGATTTTGTTTGTTGGTTTTTCTTCTGGTTTTAAATCTCTTTTAGGGGAAACAGGGTAGGACACAAGGCTTGGGAGAGCAGATCTAAGAGGACTGGGAAGTAAGTGTGATCAGGATGCATTATGTGAAATTCCCAAATAATCAATAAAAATATTCAGGAATAATTGTAAAGATATTAGTTTGGAGACCAGAAGAACCTTGCTCTGGGAATGTTTCTAAGTCAAAGCCTTGACAAAGAATAAGTGAACTGTGCATTTTATAGAGGACGAGGCCTCAGAGGACAGTGCTCTTCCATCTTATGGAGTTATTTACACCTGGTTAGATAATCAAATTGAAAGTGGCAAGTTTGAGCAGCAATGCCGCTTTGTATCATGAAGTTGTAGTGAACTCCAGACTTAAGACTGCCAGGCCAGTAAAAGCTTCTCATAGTTTTTGGCTAAAGCTGTTGGAATTTTTGAACAATTGTTTAGAATATCATCTAAGTCTTGAAATGACCAAACACACCACTTCATAAAAGGAATCTCAAACTTCATGAGACAATCCAGGGCTAAAGAACTGCAGGGCTCATGGAAGACTCTCAGTGATTTCAGGCAAATGAATGGTTGTAGGAACTAAAATGTTGCATGGGTAAGGAGGGGGAAGGGAGGATAGCCAAGTCTAGCCAGAGTTCCACCTATGCTCTGGACAGGTGGACATGAGAGGGCTACCAGACGCTTTCCACTCAGCCCCGGATGGGCATCCAAGCCTCTGACCCACTCGACTGGGGTGGACAAGGGGCAGCCGCCAAAACAAAAAAAAGGTCCTAGGGTACATCTTGTAGCCCAGGGTTATGGGAGAGAGGGCTGAGGGAAGAGAGGTTCCCACACAGGCGAGAGTGAGCACAGCCTTGATTAGCAGAGACTGTCTATGGTTTTAGAACTTTATTGTAGAAAGACATGGGGAAAGAGAGAAGGTAGAAAAGAGAGAGAGGAAAGGCTAGAGAGAAAGAGGGAGTAAGAGGGAGAGAGTGAGAGGAGAGTAAGAGCAAGAGAACAAAGGAGTGAGAGCACAAGGAGGGTCCAAACAGCCCCCTTTGAAGGGACCTGATATCTTTCCTTTGCTTAGTAACTGGGGAGGAGTTTAGCCTGAACGTCAGAAGCTTGGGACATTGCCTACATGACTTCTAGCCATGCTTCTCTTGTGGGGGCTGGGGGCTGTCAGGGGTGGTAACTTAGACAGGAGCCAGAGTCCCAGGAGCATGAGGGAACACCTACCATATCATGTATGAGAATTATCAACATCCCAGGGTTCAGACCTCAGCTCATCAGGAGACCAGACTATCTGTGTATAGCCCAATGCCCCACAAATTATTATATCCAGTGATGGTCTCTAGTGCTCTCACCTGAGCAAGCTTTGCAGAATAAAGCTCCAGTGAGCTCCCAGTTGTAACTAGGTTGGGTTCCTCTTTATTAGCTCCAGATTAACTTATCTGGGTATTTAAATGTTGCATTGCTGTGAATGCAGCCTGGCTTTCCACCAAGATCAGACTGTCAGGGCAAGCGAGTGAGTAAGGTGACAGAAAAGGTCAGACAGAATGTGAAAACAAAATGTTTCCTTAGAGGTACTGGTGACCCCCCCAAGCAATGGCTTTTACACTAACATCTTAGAGCTGCCTGACTGGGACCACGGTTCCTGATGCTCTCCTGGGTTTCAAAACTATATGATAGATGAATGAAAAGGTAGCTTTAGAGAGAAAGAAGGTGTAAAGAAAGGGAACCTCAGTCAGACTTTAGGAGGAACCATGTTTCTTCATAGTGAGGAAGCATTTTTTTCACCCAAGAATGTTAATAGCAAGAATGACTACAGAGAAAGATGAAATACAGCCCCTTGTGGAGGCCAATACAACTTTTCTAGTCTACAAGGCAAACTGGGAAGTGTAGTCTTTCCAGAGGAAACCATCAGGTGTCCTGCTAAATTTCAATGGGATTAAACACCTATGTTATTTCTGTCTTTAGCCTGCAGTGACCTGGAATTCAGAGAAGTGGCAAACAGACTGCGAGACTGGTTCAAGGCCCTTCATGAGAGTGGGAGCCAGAACAAGAAGACAAAAGCATTGCTGAGGCCCGAGAGAAGCAGTAAGATTTTAAAGTTGAATATAGCTGTTATCTGGAAGATGGTGACCTAGATCCAGTAAACTTCTTAGAGTAAACACACTTGTTAACATTTATACTTTACCTTGTGAGCTCAAGTCCCTGTGGGATACTTAGCAGGATGCTGTTTAAAATTGAAGAAAGCAAGAAGGAATAAAAGAAAGGAATTACCAAGGATATAAGCAATACATAACAGTTTTGTACTATATGCTACATAGAGATCATAAGGAGACTCAATGGGATGTTTATGACAAGTATAATTTGGTCCTGTGTGAAATGGACAAAAAAGTTACTTAAAAGTTTCACATAGATTGCTTGCCTAGCATGGGATTTATCATCTGTACCCATTGAGCAGCAGACTAATATCACAATTTTTGAGTCAAATTACAGTAATCTATAATTAAATACTGGCCAGGATGATGAACTCTGGCCAGTCCCATTCTGTGGTTTCTGGACAATGGTGACAAGTCAAATGAATCACATTTTATAGAGGCTTATAGAGGTAAACCCATCAGGGACAAGCAAACATCTTGGCATATTTCCTACTTATTTATATACTTCCCAATACATGTGACCAAGCACATCCAATTCAGGTGAATCAAACAACCTTGTTTAGTGAAGTGAAAACTTGTTTTTCTTCCTTTAAAAAAAATGTTTTATTAGATTTTTTAATTTACATTTCAAATGTTATCCTCTTTCTTAGTTTCCCCTCCAAAAATCCCTTATCCTCTCCTCCACTCCACCTGCTCCCCAACCTACCCATTCCCACTTCCTGGCCTAGGCATTCCCCTATACTGGGGCATAGAACCTTCACAGGCCTCTCCTCCCATTGATGACCAACTAGGCCATCCTCTGATACATATGCATCTAGAGCCATGAGTCCCTCCATGTGGTTTCTTTGATTGATAGTTTAGTACCAGGGAGCTCTGCAGTTACTCATTACTTCATATTGTTTTTCCTCCTATGGGGCTGCAAACCCCTTCAGCTCTTTGGGTACTTTCTCTAGCTCCTTCAGTGGGGACCCTGTGCTCTGTCTAATGGATGACTGTGAGCATCCACTTCTATATTAGTCAGGCACTGGCAGAGTCTCTCAGGAGACAGCTATATTAGGCTACTATCAGCAAGCTTTTATTGCCAACTGCAATAATGTTTGGTTTGGGTGGTTGTTTATAAGATGGATCCCCAGGTGGGGCAGTTTCTGGATGATCATTCCTTCAGTCTCTGCTCTGAACTTTGTCTCTGTTACTCCTTCCATGAGTATTTTGTTCCCCCTTCTAAGAAGGATTGAAGTATCCACACCTTGGTCTTCCTTCTTCTTCAGTTTCATGTGTTTATAACCTCCAGCATTTTAAGAAGTATCTGTCCTTGGGCATTACCCTTTGGCTTTTAGGTTAGAGTCATTTCTGTCTTATGGATCTCTTAGATACATTAGTTAAAACTTAAAACATAACTTTATTTCTCACGTAGCAAAACAAAACCAACCAATCAAAAAGATATGAAAATTGCCATTAGAAAAGAGGTATTACTATGAACAATTTTATGATTTATTTATACAAAATTTATTTTTTCTATTATATATATATATATAATTTTTATTCTATGGTCCAGTCATTGCTCCCCACCTGGTTCATTCTCCTACAGTTCCTCATGCCATTCTTCCCCCTGTTCCACCTTGTCTCCAAGAGGATGTACCCCCCTTTATTTTTATTTAATGAATTTAGAAATGATTTTGAAATATGGATGAATATATCCAAGATCAAAAAACAATTTTTTTTTCTAAGAGGAAGGGAAAAAATGGAAGAGTTGACCATATGAGTTCTGTAGCTCAGATGTTAAAAAGCTTTCTAGCATGTGACCCATGTTTATCCTAATGATTATGAGCATCTGTTCTACTTAGAAGCAAAAATATGCAGTTTCTGTCAAAATGACAGTAACATCTCACAGTTGTCTGTAATATTTATGCAGAATAACTTTTTTTCTGAAATATTTTTCTTTTTCTTTAAGTCTTTTATCCATAAATCAAACTTGTCTATTTATGAATCTTACCTTCTAAGATGATTTAATAGATGTGAAAAAATAAAGTCACCTATAGAGATAGATTTTTCACAGTGAAAACATATATTTTTCTTCTTGTGAATTTCAGAAAAAATGACAGTACTTACCAACACAATCAGAGAGTTTTTGGTGTGTGTCTTTGAGTGTAATATACAATTTGGGGAAGTGTATGTGGTTTTCTGTCTTTTAGTGTGAATTTATTTTGTAGTAATAACAACTAAATACATTTATTCCCTATCCCAAATAAAATGTCTAACTTATAGAGGTGGGTATTTTGCATGGGTATTTTATACCATACCATTGCATATTGATATATATATTTTTAATTACACTATGGTAAACTACATACAGTTAGAAATTTAAAACACAAAGAGTTTGATTTGATTATATATTTAATACAACAGTGAGCAGAATTCAGGTATTATGATTCTTTTAATAATTAACAAGAACATTAACAAAGTCTAGAAAAATATCCTGCAACATTCTGTGGTCTTTTAGATATTTTATGCAGAAAATAAAAAAAAAATCATAATTTGAATAGGAGTAAAGAATCTCAAGAATACTTTGTCATTTAAATAGAAAGAAAAATTTAAGTGTTCTAGCAAGATAATATTTCATTCTGTTTTTAAAATATATATTTATATGAACCCTTAAACATTAAGCATCATTTATGCTTAATGTTTCTATTAATATTTTCTAACATTTCTATACTTTAATTTTTCATAGTATATTTTTAAGTAATATGTGATTTTACTTTAGGGAAAATTATTTATTTAAGAAAATAATGTCATATATCTCATATACAATTAATTTTATGGAAGAGTCATACTCACATAAAATTTTAATTTCAATATATTTTTATTTTATAGAGGAACATGTGAAGTGGATAATTATAAAGTATTAGGCATCAGCAACTTCAGTAGATTTTACGAATATACATTTTATACTTTTTATAGCCATATGTTTCATTGCAGTACATCTCTTTAATGTGGGGAAATAAACATATTTATTCATAGAGGCAAGTATGCACATTTCTCTAGGCCATATAAAGAGGTAAAAGACACACATTTAAATGCATGATTTTGTATTTTGTCAATTAGAAAATATCGTATAGTTGGCTAGCTATTATAAGAATATGATTTAACCTGAAGGATTTTAGAAATTATTTGATGTTAGCTTAATAAATCTATGGAACAAATTTTAACATTCAGTTTGATAACAATTATAATATAAACATCAAGTAAATTTAATTTTTTTTAAAAGATTTATTTTATTTATGATATGTAAGTACACTGTAGCTGTCTTCAGACAATCCAGAAGAGGGCGCCAGATCTCGTTACGGATGGTTGTGAGCCACCATGTGGATGCTGGGATTTGAACTTATCACCTTCGGAAGAGCAGTCGGGTGCTCTTACCAGCTGAGCCATCTCACCAGCCCCGTAAATTTAATTTTGATGAACTTTATCAGTATTTTAAAATATTCTTTTTTAAAAACTCTCAAGTTAGTCACAACATATACTTAGCAATGTATGCTGTTCATTCTAAGCCTATAGCGGCTTTTAATTAAATAACATTAAACTAGTCTCTTCTGCCAACTCTGATTTAAATTATCGAAACTGAATTTCAACAATCTTTGAGTTGTAATCCATATGAATATTTGAAAACTATAATTTTATTTTGAATTTTTTTAAAAAATTGAAAGATGTAATTTATATACATGTGTCACATAATATAATTTATGTATGTACTTCTTTGCAATAAAGGTTTCTCTAAGAGATTTTATCTTATTTAGTATCATCTTTACTTTGAAACTAACTGACATATAGATAAAATGTGTGCAAAAATATTTTATTATCAAACTTGGAAGAGAAATTTATGTGCACACCTGTCTTTATATGTTGATAGATTCCAATGCTCATTTTTCTGAGGAAATCATGTTTATGGCTTAAATTTGAACATGGTGGAGAAGCTGGCTGTACTTGTGAGAAACTGGACACTTTCTACATCAAATAAACAATTTTATGTTTAATATGGAAGTATAAGATAAAGCACAATCTAGACAAGAAGATGCTGACTTAGCTTTAGTTTTTGTTAACACTGTTGGTTCATATTGATTTCCATGAAGTTCCTTCTGGTATTGCAGTTTGGTGAATGCAAGTAGATATTATTAGATAGGAATTAAAATGACAAATTGATGAAATTCATACTTTTCCTTTTTTTCTATTTCTATTTTTCTTTTTTATTGGATTTTTTTTTCATTTACATTTCAAATGTTATCCCCTTTCCCTGTTCCCACGCCCCCTCAGAAAGCAACTATTCCATCCCCTCTCACCCTGCTTCGTCCTTTTTTAAAAGTTTCTATTCATTTCTCTTAAGTATAACTTTCAATGTGTATATTTTCTTGTTGATATTAAATATCTTAAGACAAATTGTGTTGCAACTATCAAAGAAAGATATGGCTTTGAAATGTGTGGCTTACTGTCTAAAAGACAGATGAATAAATAAAAATAGTATGTGTTGTGTTATTTATAATTTTTCTTTCAGACTTGTCTTTGTCTCAGCTAGACTCTGTTCAAGTTGCATTCTGTAAAAGCATATAGTACATTCTGACCACGTCATGAAACATTGAATGGTTAGAATTTTAAAATGATGTACTATGCTTTTCAATGGACGCAATGTCAAGCTAAGAGAACAATCAGGGAACAGCATGGTAATGGCTCACAACTTTTATGTCCATGAAGAAAGAGGATGAAAACACCTTGAAAATGTACTACATAATTTGGAAAAGGGCATGAGCAAGTTTAAAATTGCAGAGAAGATGAGTGCAGAGAAATCACTTGTACCTGCCGATGAGATCAGTATCACTGGAACTAAACCTGGTGTTTCTCACTGACTTCTTGAGAAAGATAACCTAGGAAAAAAATCATCAAAGGCTCCAACTGTTGAAAAGGTAGACTAATTTTAAAGTCCAGATTCTGAACTGATGATGTTGATGAACAAGTTTTCTTCTTGAAAATGACCCACACAGTGAAACGATTTTTAGAGGACTGGTTTCCAAGTTCCAATGACTATGAAATCATATTGAGCTGTAAGCAGAAGTTGGATATATTATTAACACTGTGCTGATTGTTGTAGATATACAGATTTAAAGAGTTATGTCATAGTGTAGACCTGCATTGATTCTCCAGAGAGCTGAAGTCAGTAGTTGAGTTACAAGGCCCATGAGTGACCATTCTATGGAGGTAACAACTATGCTTCAGTCAACATACCAGGATGTTGGAATTCCCAGGGCCCAGGAAAATAGTTAAAATGGTGAAGGGACAAGACCAGCTGATTGAAGCACTAAGCCTCAGAGACAATAATTTCAAGAGGAGAAGAAAAGTTATAATGACACTGCTACCAGACTTAGAAGAGCTTCTTTGCTTGGATCTCAGGCTTTGATAGACCATGCCATCAATCTACAAGCTAAAATGCATCCCTTTCCCCATCACGTTGCTTTTGGCACACACTTTGATATGGCAAGAGAAAAAATAACTAACTCATTCATTGTATGGTATCCAGTAACAGGAGAACATGACTCTACCTGGAATAGGAGTGAAGTAAAGCCATGTCCCCAGCCTTACATGTGAAGATGTTTGGCTCCTTTAAAATATGATGAGACCCATGGATGTGAATATGAATTGTCATTGCATGAAGAATGGAGAAGTTGTTTGTGTGCTGTGCTAGGTTCACTCAACATCAATCAACATTCTTAAAATTTTTATATGTTGTACCTCTTATTTTCATGACATGTCTTTGAAACAGGGAGAAATTGTAGATTGCTCCATTAAGACAATACTAGTCTGATGTTTCCTTAACCAAATATTATCAAAGACTTTACATAAATGATTATTAGCCAATGTAGAAAGGAAACACTTTGAACATAGACTATTGTAACTATTTCACCATATGTCTTAGTCAGGGTTTGTATTCCTGAACAAACATCATGACCAAGAAGCAAGTTGGGGAGAAAAGGGTTTATTCACCTTACACATCCATACTGCTGTTCATCACCATGGAAGTCAGGACAAGAACTCAAGCAGGTCAGGAAGCAGGAGCTGATGCAGAGGTCATGGAGGGATGTTCCTTACTGGCTTGCTTCCATTGGCTTGCTCAGCTTGCTTTTTTATAGAACCCAAGACCACCAGCCCAGAGATGGTACTACCCACAAGGTGCCCTCCTCCTTGATCACTATTTGAGAAAATGCCTTAAAGCTGGATGTCATGGAGGCACTTCCCAAACTGAAGCTCATTTCTCTGTGATAACTGTAACACCCTCCCCCAAGCTTTGAAGCAGGCTGATGAGATCACCTGTGATGTAGCCTTTAAACTTAGTAGCCTCTATTGTTATGTCAACTACCACTACGCTTCTCCAAAATCCTGCCATTTGCTGAGATACTCTTGAGACATTCCAGAGACATGTCCCGTATGTTGCACATCATCTTCAGGATGGATCCAGGTGCCAAGAATGGACTGGTGGGGGATGGGCCTACCCTCTTTATAAGCACAGACCCTCAGTAAACTTTGGGGCCTTGAACAGAGAACTTTGTCTTGGCCTCCATATTTCTCTCGAAGTTTATTTCTATACAGCTCCAGCCTCCAACTCAGGAACCTGGTTAGTGTAGGCTACAGGCAGCTTACAGGTGGTACCCCCAAATAGGGACCTGAGTACGGGGGGATTAAGCAAGAGAACACTGTCTTGGTAGAGCTCTACAAGAAAAGGTTAAGAAGAAGATGTATCTGGCACAGCAAGCAACAGGTATTCATGCTAGTGCTGGCTTTAAACTTCATTATTTTGAAATTGTTGCGGTAGGTGCAAAGGGATACTGGATAGACTGAGTCAGCATTGGTCCAGTGCTCATATCAGCTAGGAGTTGACAGTAGAAAATGGAAGTGAAAATGAAAACAAGCATTTGTCCACAGTCAAGAACTGCATCAAGTGAGAGAAATATGGAGTCCAAGACAAAGTTCTCTGTTCAAGGCCCCAAAGTTTACTGAGAGTCTGTGCTTATAAAGAGGGTAGGCCCTTCCTCCACCTGCCCATTCTTGGCACCTGGATCCAGCCTGAAGATGACATGCAACATGCAGGATGTGTCTCTGGAAAGTCTCAAGGGTATCTCAGCAGATGGCAGGATTTTGGAGAAGTGTAGTGGTAGTTGACATAACAATAGAGCCTACTTACTAAGTCAGAAGGCTACACACAGGTGATCTCATCATATTCAGTGGCAGTGAGGTCTGAATCAGCCTGCTTCAAAGCTGGGGGAGGTTACAGATAACTCCAGCTTGTGTCAAGCTGACACAAAACTAGCCAGTACACCATATATGTTTAAATCAACAAAATGTCCATAATATCATAGCCTTTTAGAGAAATGGAGCTGGCTGGAGAGATAGCTTAGCAGTTAAGACTGACTGCTCTTCTAGAAGTCCTGATTTCAATTCCCACAACCACATGGTGGCTTACAACCATCTGTAATGGGATCTGATGCCCTATTCTGGTATATCTGAAGACAGCTACAATGTACTCATATAAATAAAATAATTCTTACAAAAGATGAAGAAGAAGAAGATGAAGAAGAAGGAGGAGGAGGAGAAGGAGAAGGAGAAGGAGGAGAAGGAGAAGGAGAAGGAGAAGGAGAAGGAGAAGGAGAAGGAGAAGGAGAAGGAGAAGGAGAAGGAGAAGGAGAAGAAAGCAAGAAAGAAAACAAGCAAGCCAGAAAGAAAGAAAGAAAGAAAGAAAGAAAGAAAGAAAGAAAGAAAGAAAGAAAGAAAGAAAGAAAGAAAGAAAGAAATGGAGCAAATTGATAAAGTTTTAAGAGATCTTTATTATAAGTTTCATATGGAAAACAGTTTCATGAACATTGTTGGGGTCCAAGAGTCACCCATAAACCACACAAACTCTGATCCCAGACAGACTGGAATGGTTTATTGAATACATACCCTATGACTGATCAATCAAGGCTCATAATTCGGGGCTGATCCTATGATTCCAAATATATTTCTCTGTCAGCTCATAAAAGCTAAACCTGCAAAATCCACAGGTAACTCATCCGCAGGTGCAGGAAGTTCTACCCAGTGTTCTGCTCTGACTCAAGCCACTTTAGACATAACAGTTCATATTGTGCTTTAATTTGATAAGTCCTATTTAAGCTTTGTGAAATTTCTTAAGATTAACAAACTTCATACAGAACATAACAGGGCATATGCTCAGCACAACCATGCTCTGAGCCAAGTTATTTTTCTGTGTCGATGTCTGTCAGGCATATTACAGCAACAATATGAAATAGCTGGTAGGCATGGAACCAAATGATTACAGCTGTGCTAGGGGGCAGGCCCCAACAAATATATATATTGTTTGAATATATCTGAAGACTTCACTGAAAATTAATAATCATAAAAAGGCAATTAAATGCTAAAAACACTTTCATGGACTTTATAATAGTCAGCTGAGCTGATGGAAAAAGTTTCTTATTCTTTACTGTGTTGTGATTACCAGGGTAACATTAGCTTTTGAGGTCTCTATAAATTATGTGTTTGAGTTACATGCCAAAATTTGCTTTTATTTTTTAAATTAAAAAAAAAAAGCCATAGCACAATTATGGTGAAGATCTTTAAAATAAGTTTTAATAGAGTTTGTATAGTACTAGGAAAGGAATATGGAATTAATTTTCATTTTATCATCTTAGAAAGCATGGTAGAGATGAGCATCTTATGCAAAATCCTCAAATGAGCAGTCTGACTCTGAATTGGATAATGTCTTATGTTGCTTCTTACCCACCAAATGTTCTTCACAGTGAGAGAAAATGATGGAATTACTTCAACCCCCAGGGTATATGAAGACATTCTAATTTCTTACCGAGATACTGCTCACTTTGTGTCATGCTGTCATCACATTGAGAGGAAGATTGAATTCAGAATCAGATGGATTAAAATAATGCCTCATTTTAATGAAACAGGAGCCTTCTAGGTATAAGTGAACTTCATCTATTGAAAACAAACATCTAAAGTTAGAAGATAAATTTTCTTTTCTCATTTCAAGTAATAAAATAAAACAACCGGATCATTGCTGATTTTGGTGCTTAATTATTGAGACATCTGGCAGTTTCTTTTTTTATTAGGATGATGTTGTAACTTTCTCTATAATGAAATTTAATTATGTACTTTAGCACGACTAAGGTATTATCCTAAAGGAGTGATATTGGAATTTTGATCAAATGACACTTAATGTTTTGAAATAGTGCTAATGTATTTTAACATATAATTGTAAAATAAATATTTATGCAATTTATTTAATGAAATAAAGCTATCACATTTCATTATTCCTTGGGAAATGACTCCATTGGTTGACTTGGCAACTCAGTAAAGTGTGGGTAGATTCTGATCCTTAGGAACATCTCATATTACACAATGGGAACTATTGTTACCACGATCAAGTTGGAAATTCATAAGAAGTAGATTTCTAATCACTGGCTGAATATAACTGCATCAATCATATTGTATTCTTAGCCAGAAAGGAAACCTTTCTTCCTAATTAAAATAGTTTATGGTTTTCAGGTTATTTTTAAACAATATGAACAATATGAAGAAAATGACTAAAAATATACCTAAAATTTTTCATCATCTCTAACAACTAGGAGAATAAAAATCTAAAACAACTCTGAAATTTCTTCTTACCCCTGTCACAATAGCAAACATGGATAAGACAAACTATAACTTCAAAAAAAAATGGAATACTTGACTATGAGGTATCTTGAAATGTTCAATAATTATTAGCTAAAACAAAGGGAAATGTATAATTTTAACATAAACCAAATCATTAAAAATTATAATGATTTTTAGAGATTTAATGTAAAATCAAATGACTCTATACACCATTGTATCCCTTGAACTAGATGCAAGGAAATGAACAATTATTTTCTGATACTTTCTTTGAGACACTAATATGCTAAATAATTTTCAATATATCACAGGAAGAAAGAATATAGTTAATATTACATATTCACATTTTGTTTTGGTTATCTGTATTTTAACTGTACACTAAGTTGTTTGAAGAGAATTTTTATAACATTTATTAACATCATGCATTCACTCAGTATAGGGTGAAAACAGATGTTTCCAACAAGCTAACTGCATAGAATTTTGTACAATATATGCATTCTCATAGTTTGCTTGCTTGCATAAGTGAACTTATTCATTATATAGGGTTGCATTATTTAGTGTTCTATTGCTAGAAACCAAGACCAAAACAACTCATAGAAGAAAACATTTAATTAGCAGGGTAGTGCACTGTCATGTTGGAGGGGAGTGTGGTTGTCAGCAGGTAGGCTTGGCTCTATAGAAGTTGAGAGCTATATCTTGATATAGAGGCAATAGGCAGCAAGAAGGCCACTAGCTCTGGCCTGTATTTTAGAAACTCCAGAGTTTATCTCAGTGACACAGCTTCTCTAACCATGCCACACCTACTAATCATTTTAAGAAAGTTCCACCAACTGAAGTTCAAGAACTAGAAATTCAAGCCTATAGACACAAGTGTGTTGTGGTTGCATATTATATGTATGTAATTCAACCATACTACTTCAATCTATATTATATTCTTTCATATCTGTTTCAACCTTCATTACTTTGGAAGTACATTTTCATGGAAACTTTCTAGTATCTTATTCATATTTGTAAGAGTCTTGCTTACAAAACAGATTGTGATGATGGTGTTATGTTTAAGAGCACATACTACTCTTACAGAAGACCAATGTTTGACTCCTTGTACCATATTGGTTGGTCCACAACCCCTCCCTCTGAAATCCCACTTCCAGGGAGAGGAGATGACTAGTCTACATGGGAAGCATATTCACTTGTGTATATCAATACATAATCATGCACTTACACACAAACTAAAAATGAATAATAACTCTAATTGTATTATTTGGTACACTTTTCTTGAAAATGTTTGTGTTTATCTATTCAAATATGGCCACAACTTATTTAGTATGAGATAGAATTCTAACACTTATTTCCCTGCTATGTTAAACTATTATATTTGCTTGTGAGCCTAGCCTTTAACAGCTGAGCCATCTCTCCAGCCCAAACTATTATATTTGGAACCACTTAATTTATGTTTATATTTTAGTTAGATTTTATTTTTAAGGTATTAAATATGTTTCTTATATTTCTTTCTATGACAGGTTTAATGAACAATATATTTCCTGTATTCTGCATCTGTTTTTTTTTTTTTTTTTTTTTTTTTTTTTTTTTTTTTTTTTTTTTTTTTTTTTTTTTTTTTTTTTTTTTTTTTTTTTTTTTTTTTTTTTTTTTTTTTTTTTTTTTTTTTTTTTTTTTTTTTTTTTTTTTTTTTTTTTTTTTTTTTTTTTTTTTTTGATATTTTCCCTATTGTGATTTTGTTGATAATTGACTTTTTATCAGATAACTGCATGGTCATCAATGTTATATCTACTTTTTTTTTTATCATTTATTTACAGAAGAATGTTGAAATCCCCAACTGTACCTCTGAATTGCTCTATTCTCAATGGTTTTATAAGATGTCTTGGGCATTTGGAATATTTATTACAGATACCTTACATAGTGAGAATCATCAGACCTACTTGTTAAACCTTTGTCATCATCTGGGGTTCCCTTTCTTGGAGTACCATTCATTAAGCTACATTCATTAGCTGATTTTTATTAATGTTTATTTAATGCATTGCATAAACCCTCTTAACTTTAAGCTATTATTTTATGTTCAATGTGCAGAGAAATTTTACCTTTTTAAATAAAATTTGGAATAATTTTTACATGTTTAGATAATTTATATATAATTATCTATATGGTTTAATTGGAGCACATTTTAATTTTATTTTAAAGTTTTTCTTCTTTTTTTGTTTTCCTTTTTTTCCTGAAGGTACCATTTCTTGGGCCAATCAACTATGTTTTATTATTTACTTGAATTATCTTTTGGTTTATTGATATATAAATTATATGTCATACTTGATCATTTATTTTACTGTTCTGTTGCTATGACAACACAAACATTATGCATAAATATTATGACAAAAGCAACTTGGGAAGTTGTTTGACTTTTGTATCCTGAGTCACAGTCCATTGAGGGAAGTTGTGGTATGTACTTAAGGAAGAAACTCAAGGAGGCAGAGTCTGTGACACAGATCCATAGATGGATGCTGCTCACTAGCTTATTCACATGACTTGCTTAAACTGTTCCTTTTGTTTCCTTTTTTGTTTTTCCTTTTTCGTATCCCTTTGGATTTATGAGGCAGAATTTCTTTGTATAACAGCACTACCTGTCTTGGAACTCACTCTGTAGACAATGCTGGCCTAAACTCATCCAAATTTTCCTACCTCTGATTCCCAAGTGCTAAGATGAAAGGTTGCCACCACATCTTCAGCTTTTTTCTTATACAGGAAAACATGCGCAGGAGAGTATGTTCCTGGTAGGTTGTGCTCTCCTATATAAATCATTAATCAAGACAATATCTTAAAGACTTGCCTACAGGTGATTTGATAAAGGCATTGTTTCAATTGATGGTCTTCTTCCTGGCTAAGACTAACTTGTGTAAAGTTGGGAAAAAGTTGACCAATACACACACTAAATCAAGTATTTTTCATTGAATGTATAAGGCTTTAAACTCTCCTTTGAAAAGTATGATTGGTCAGTGGGTGAAGAAGCTTTCTTTCAAGCCTGATGACATGAGTTTGATTACCAGCTATATGGTGTAAAAATTGAAACTCAAGTTAACTTCTGACTTCACACACACACACACACACACACACACACACACACACAGAGAGAGAGAGAGAGAGAGAGAGAGAGAGAGAGAGAGAGAAAGAGAGAGAAGCAGATAGATAGATATAGATAGATAGATAGATATAGAGAGATAGAAATAAAGAAACACATTTTCTAATGTCTTATATTTGTTTTCATACACTATAAACAAATTGTATGATTCCAATAATTTACATTCAATATTAATTTTAGAGGCTTTTAAAATAAAAGTTTGTATGCTGCTCCTTAAAAGCCTTCATTTCATTTCTTTTAAATAGAGATACAATTTTTTGCCCTTATGGCATATTATTATTCATTCTATCTGAAAAAGTTATAATTCGAACTGTACGAGGCAGACTCTATTAAATAAAATCTTTCCTAGTTTTGTTATTTCAGAATAAATCATTCCATCTTTCTATGAACATCTTGTCCCTGGGTCATAGTTTTGTGCTGAGAGTCTTATTTTCTTTTGGTATGAAATCATTTGCAGTCTTTTGTATCTGCCTCAATTAGTTTTATTTCAAACCTGTAGTATGGTATCCTTGTTTCTCTGTAACAATAGTTCTCAATATTTTAATGGTGTGGCTTAAAAAAAAAAAAAACTATTGGTTATTTTGTTTATATTTAAAATGTTATCTCTCTTCCAAGTTAAATGCCCTATACTCCCTGTACCCTCTGCTTGTATGAGGATTCTCCCCCAACCACCCACTCCCTCCCAACTCAGTTCTCTAGCATTGCCCTACTTAGGGTCATCAACTCTCCTCAGAACCAAGGGAATCTACTCCCACTGATGTCATATAAGAAAGTCCTCTGCTACATATGCAGTTAGAGCCATGGATCCCTCCATTGTACTCTTTAGTTGGTGATTTAATTCCAGAGAGCTGGGAGGGGCGGGGGGGGGGGGGTCTGATTGGTTGATATTGTTGATTTTCCTGTGTGGTTGCTAATCCCTTCAGCTCCTTTTGTCCTTTCTCTAACTCCTCCATTGGGGTTCCCCCACTTAGCACAATCTCTGGCTGAATGCATCTGCATCTGTATAGGTCAGGCTCTGGCAGTCTCTCTGGGGATTGCTATACAAGGTTCCTGTCAGCAAAGTTCTTCTTGGCATTAACAATAGTGTCTATGTTTGGTGTATGAAGAAAGGATGGATCTCTAGGTTGGGCAGCTTCTGGATGGCCTTTTCTTCAATCTCTGCTCCACTCTTTGTCCCTGCATTTCCTTTTGACAGGAGCAATTCTGGATTAATATTTTTGAGATGGCTGAGTGGCCCCATCCCTCAAATGGGGGCCATGCCTGTCTGCTGGATATGGTCTTTACAAGTTCTATCTCCCCATTTGTTGGATATTTCATCTAATGTCATCGCTGTTGGGTACTGGGAACCTCTTGGGTTCCTGGCATCTTGGACTTTCTAGTAGTTATCCCTAGTTCTTCATCCTCCACTGCTACATACCTCTGTTTAATTTCCTGAATCTCTATAATTATCACCCCATCCCTACCCACACCTGATTCTGCCTTCTTTTTCACTCCCCCTCCTCTTTCCCTCCAAGATCCCTCCCTCCCTCCCTGCCTCCCTCCCTCCCTCCCTCCCTCCCTCCCTCCCTCCCTCCACTTATTGTGATTATTTTCTTGCCCCATTTCTGAGTAGGACTGAAGCATCTGAACTTTGGTTTTTAGGGTTTCATATGATGAGTGAGTTGTACTGTGCGTATTTCATGCTTTTTTTGACTAATATTCATTATTCAGTGAGTATATATGATGTACATATGATGTGTGTTCTTTTGTGACTGGGTTGCCTTATTCAGGATGATGTTTTCTTTTTCTTTCTTTCTTTCTTTCTTTCTTTCTTTCTTTNGAACTCAGAAATTCACCTGCCTCTGCCTTCCAAGTGCTGGGATTAAAGGCATGCACCACCATGCCAGGCTAGGATGATGTTTTCTAGTTCTATAAATTTGCCTTGCAAATTTCATGAAGTCATTCCTTTTACTACCTGAGTAATACTCTGTGTAAGTGTATCACATTTTCCGTATCTATTTCTCTGTTGAGAGACATCTGGGTTCTTTCCAGCTACTGACCATTATAAGTAAGGCTGCTATGAGCATAGTGGAGCATGTGTCCTTGTTATATGTTGGAGCATCATTTGGGTATATACCCAGGAGTGGTATAACCAGGAGTGGCCCTCAGGTAGTACTATGTCCAATTTTCTGAGGAACCACCAGACTGATTTCCAGATTGGTTGTACCAGCTGGCTATCCCAGCAGCAATGGAGGACCGTTCCCCTTTCTCCACATTCTGCTGTCACCTGAGTTTTTTATCTTATCCATTCTGACTGGTGTAGGATGGAATCTCGATGTCATTTTGATTTGCATTCCCCTGATGACTAAATATGTTGAACTTTAGGTGCTTCATGGCCATTTGAAATTCCTCAGTTGAGAATTCTTTATTTTTATACTCCATTTTTTATTGAGTAAATATTGTATTTATTTTTTATTAGATATTTTCTTTTTTACATTTCAAATGTTATGCTCTTTCCTGGTTTCCCCTCTGAAAGCCTCCTATCTCCTCCCCCTTCCTCCTGCTAACCAACCCACCCACTCTGGCTTCCTGGGCCTGGCATTCCCCTATACTGGGGATAGAACCTTCACAGGACCAAGGGCCAGTCCTCCCATTGATGACTGACTAATCCATCCTCTGCTACATATGCAGCTAGATACATAACCCCACCATGTGTTTTGTTTGGTTGGTAGTTTAGTCCTAGAGAGCTCTGGAGGTACTGGTTGGTTCAAATTGTTATGCCTCCTATGGGGTTGCAAACTATACCTCATTTTAAAAATAGGGTTGTTTGGTTTTCTGGAATCTAACTTATTAAGTTCTTTGTATATTTTAGGTATCAACTCTCTATCAGATGTAGGATTGCTAAAGATCTTTTCCCAATCTGTGAGTTCCCATTTTGTTCTATTGATAGTCTTTTGCCTTACAGAAGCTTTTCAATTTTATGAGGTCCCATTTGTCAGTTGTTAATCTTAAAGCATAAGTCATTTTATGTTCTGTTTAGTAAGTATTCCCATGTATCCAAGTATTTGAGGCTCTTCACTATGTTCTCTTCTATTAGATTCAGTGTAAGAAGTTTTATGTGGAGGTACTTAATCCACTTAGACTTGAGCATTGTACTGGGAGATAAGAATGGATCAATGTGCATTCTTCTACACGCTGACTGCCAGTTAAACCAGCACAATTTGTTGAAAATGCTGTCTTTGTTCCACTGAATGGTTTTGGCTTCTTTAAACAAACAAACAAACAAACAAAAACAAAAACAAAAACAAAAGAAAAAAACAAAAAACAAACAAACAAAAAAAAAAAACAAAGAAAAAGATCAAGTGACCATAGATGTGTGGGGTCATTTCTGGGTCTTCAAGTCTATTCCTATACCAAAAACCATGTAGTTTTTATCACTATAGCTCTGTAATAGAGCTTGAAATCAGAGATGGTGATTTTTCCCAGAAGTTCTTTTATTGTTGAGAATTTTTTGTTTTTGTCTTTTATTTTATTTTATTTTATTTTTTTATTTTTTATTTTTGCTATCCTTGTTCTTTTGTTATTTCAGTTTAATTTGAGAATTGCTCTTTCTATCTCTGGGAAGAATTGAGTTGGGATTTTGATTGCATTGAATCTGTAGATTGCTTTTGATAAGATGGCCATTTTTACTGTATTAATCCTGCTGATCCATGAGCATGGGAATCTTTCCACCTTCTGAGGTCTTCTTTGATTTATTTCTTCAGAGACTTGCAGTTTTTGTCATACAGATTTTTCATTTGCTTTGTTAGAGTCACACCAAGATATTTTATATTATTTGTGACTATTGTGAAGGGTGTCATTTCCCTAATTTCTTTCTCAGCCCATTTATGCCTTGAGTAGAGGAAAGCTACTGATTTGTTTGAGTTAATTTTATATCCAGCTACTTTGCTGAAGTTGTTTCTCAGCTATAGAAGTTTGCTTATGGATTTTTTTTTTTTTTTTGTGGAGGTTGCTTAAATATACTCTCATATCTGCAAATAGTGATATTTTGACTTCCTCCTTTTCACTTTGTATCTCCTTGATTTCCTTTTTTGCCTAACTGCTCAAGCACTATAATGAATAGATATGGAGAGAGTGAACAGTCTTGTATGGTCCCTGACTTTACTGTGATTGCTTCAAGTTCCTGTCCATTTAGTTTGATGTTGGCTATTGGTTTGCTGTATGTTGCTTTTATTATGTTTAGGGATGGAACTTGAATGGAGTAAAACTTTAATGCAGTTTCTCAAGCTGTAGTGACCTTTAATAATAATTCTACTTTGTTGCTACTTCATAGTTCTAATTCTGCTGCTGATATGGATCCTAATGCAAATATCTTATATGCAGGCTATCTGATATATGACTGCTGTGGAGTTCATGGCCCACAGACATAGAACTTCTCCTTTATAGACATGGACTTTGCATCTAGCTGCTTTAAAAAATTCCTTCTCATCATTTGTTTAAAGTAAATTTAATTATAATGTCTCAAGTATTTATTATGGATTTATCTACTTAGCTTCTCTCAAGTTTTGTGTTCTATTGAGATTCTTCTCTGTGATTAGTTGAAATTCATTTGTTGGAGAGATCTTCCCTAAGTCATTTCTTTTACCCCATACATTCCCTTCTAATTTTGTCTATTTAAATACTACTGCTAATCATAATTCTAACAATACTACTATGGCAATGGTTCGTAGCTTCTCTGTGGTCTTTGCTATCTCCTTCTTCCCTAGTTTTCTTTCCTTTCTGAGACACATGGATCTGCTCAATGTTCTGAGCTTTTTTTTTCTTTTTTCTTTCTTTTTTTTTTTTTTTTTTTTTTTTTTTTTTTTTTTTTTTTTTTTTTTTTTTTTTTTTTTTTTTTTTTTTTTTTTTTTTTTTTTGTTCTGAGCTTTTTAGCTTATTTCTCAAGATATTCTTCCTAGTTTTTCTTAGCGATAGACTTATTTTAACTTTTAATTATTTTCACCTGTTCTTTGGGTGAAATAGAGAAGTATGATATTTCTTTATCTCTTTTTTTAAGAAATTAAGGCATTCTATAAGACATAAAAGGCAGGTAGGAGATGAAACTTTATCATATTTTCAAATCCATCTCTGATTCTCAATTTGTTATTTCTGCCTATTTCCACACCTTGTCTTCCTTGAGATCTTTCTCTGAGCCTACAGGAAGATTTCCTTCAAAGGGAATGAACTTGAGTTGTATTCCATAAGTTACCGATTTTTGTGGTAGTACTTCTCAGCCTTTAATAGCTCATAAACAACATTTATTGGCTTCTTATTGGCTTTGTGGCCTTATATGAGATATAGGATTCACTGCATTAGTGAAGTTAGAAGATGAGCCATGTGTAATAGCACATAGCTCTTGAACAACTCAGTCCTGCAATTTCATGAGCCCTACTATCCTCCAGCATACCTTGCTGCCTCCCATTGTAGCACATTTGTAATTAAAAAAAAAAAAATCACCACAAGAGCTGAAGTCAAAATGAGTACTATTGCATCATACCTCTTCTTTCTCTTGTTAACAATTTCATGTATAATGCTACATTCAAGATAGTATTTACCAACACAAGATAATAAGAAAACTATTATATAGTAGGCATCAGTAATGCCTGTGTCCAAATAGTATTCTCCATTTCTTCATATGGAAATGAGTTTCAGCAGCTTTTGTTATTCAATAATACATTGCAATTTATGATGATCTGGTAAGTATCTAAGGAGATTTAACAGTGACTAGCATAAATAGTATGTAATTGCAATGGCATATTATATTGAATGATGAATGATTAGGAACAGATGCTGTCTGGTTAATTAATCCTCATAACTAGAGATAGGTATTTTTGTAGCTAATAGATGTTGAAAAACTTTCCCAAGTTGAAGTTAAAAGTTTTTTTTTATTTTTCTGACTACCCAGTTCTTTCCCTCTGTTCTTCCATACTTCATTGATTTTCTATACTTTCTGATAATGTTATCTTGCATATGAGCTAATTCTGTTCTCTTTGCCTGTAGGATTTGATACCAGTATTTTGCCAATTTGCAAGGATTCACTTGGCTGGATGTTTAATAGACTTGATACAAACTATGACCTGCTATTGGACCAGTCAGAGCTTGGGAGCATATACCTTGATAAGAATGAGCAGTGCACCAAGGCGTTCTTCAATTCTTGTGACACGTACAAGGACAGTTTGATATCTAATAATGAGTGGTGCTACTGTTTCCAGAGACAGCAAGGTAAAAGATGAGGCTGCTGTGATGGAATTAGTTGTTTTATCTTTTCCCTCATAATAAAAAAATATTAATACTATCCAATGCCTCAGTCATTTTAGTACTTTTTCTAATTTGAATGTTTAATGAAAGAACAAATAGGCACTATTTTGAACACAATAATTGTGCTAAAGATACAAATATTCTAAATAAGATGGAAAATAGTAATTAATATTTTATATTAATGTACTTCATTATATTTCCCATTATGAACCAGCAAGCAGCACACAGAGATATGAGAACATAGATATTAAAAGTAATCATTGAAATTAATTTGCTATCTGCTTTGCCCACAGTGTAAAATAAATGGGGTTTTTATCACTATACTGTGGAGTTTTAATGTTCCATTTTGTGATCTTATTAAATGAGTTGCATGAACCATGCATTCACTGTGAAGTTATTTTTACTCATTTTATTTTCAAAATTACTTAGTCTTTCAATCTTTAGAAAGTGGTTCTTAGCTTGTTAAAAATTTGCTAGTGAGACAGTATTCTAAAACTCTGCAAGAAGTGAGACAAAGGAAATAGCAATTGTGTTCATTGTACAACTTTTAAAATAAATTATACATTTTTAGTTAAAATAGAATCATATCACATATCCTTTTCTTTCTCCTTTTCAGCCCCTCCCAGATATAGCCCTTCCAATGCCTTCAAGTTTAATAGAGATAAAAATAGACTTCAAATTAAGGATCATACTTCCAGAATGAATGTTATATATTAAATGCATGAAGGGAAAAGTACCTAAACATCCTCACATTATGTTAAATGTGTGGAAAACTAAAGAACCTTTATGAGAGTGCTAGTGAAATACACTGGAAACGAGGTTGATATAGTAGAGTTAGTACTGGAGTGCTTTCCAAACTTGATGAAAGCAAAAAGAGTGGACAAGGTATTCAAACTATAGCAATTATTATCATACCTCATACAAAAATTATAAAAATTATTTTGCTAACAATTATGTTCATTTAGCAATAGCTTAAAAATTAGGAAAGAAATAATTGCCTGTATATTGATTAGAAGTGAATCTAATAATGGTTTACCTCAGAGGTAGCCTTACCTATCTGTAAATCACTTTAAGTAAAAAGAATTTGGGTGAGTGGAGAAGTCAGGAGATTCTCAAAGGATCTAGGAGCAAGGAAACCATAATCCAAAATATTTTCTTTAATAAAACATATATGTTAGATGAAGAAAGCCAAAAAATATAAAATTGAATTGCTTCATTAAATGTTTTAAACTGCACACATTTGTGAATACACATTACTGACTTGATTACATATGCATAGTATGTAATGAGACATTCTATCTCACATGACATTATAGCCACTGATATGTAGTGCACTTTAAAGAGTAACATAGTAAATTCAAGTGTATTATCATTAAAATGTGCTCATTCACATATTCCTATATTTAACATTTGCCATTTCAATGTTGTCATTTGTTATGTCTTTCATGATTATTAATGAACATTTCACACATGAATAGACATATGTAATCTACAAAACTGAGTTCATTGAGCCTGAGGATGAATGGTGGATATGATGGTCCCAAAGTGGGAAAGGAATATTTAATATTGTATGAAAGTATGTTTGAATTTAAATTAGTAAAAGTTTAGTTTAAAAGATAAAAATATTTTTAAAAACACATTCAAACATGGCTAGGATTTCGAGTACATGTAAGCACAAATCTCTACTTATAAAGATAGAAAAATTACTTTTCCTTTACAGCAACTTAAAGAAGTCTTTTGAATAAAATTGGAAAGGTTGACTAATGCCATGGCAGTGAGATAATGAGAGAAAACTTCTTATGAGATATATCAGTATATCTTGATATATATTCTTTTTTAAGGAAAAGTTAAGTTGTATTAATTTAAAAATGAACTACTATCAAGTAATTAATTAGCTTCTAAAAACAAATGTCTTTTTTTTTTTCACTTTTTACTTTGATAGAATATTTTTGGCCTCACATACTGACAGAACATATACAGCTTATGCACATTATTTTTTCTTTATTCTACTATGCCTTTTATATTTGAATTATTTTGTTATTCTCCTAGTAAAAATATTTAAACTACTTGAATAATATTTTCTATTTCCCCTTCTTCCTGGGACCATTCAGTGAAGAGGAAAGAATTATTTTTGATATTTGATATTTTATTGTCCTTTGACAGCTATAATTCTTTTCTGTCTCTACCTATCTCAAAGACAAAATTGTACATTTTTTTCTGGTGACATTTGTTTAATATTTGAACAAGTATTTTAATGTTAAATTTCAATAATACATATTGTATTATACCTATATAGAATAGTAAATTATCTACACATGTGTTTATTTAGATCATTAGATCACTGATTGACAATACAATGTACATAATATATACTTACAAATTGGCTTCAGTACTCTTGGCTTTTTTGAAATATGACTTACAAAAATTTACATTCATTTGAAACCTTTGTGGAAACTAAAAAGACCAAGATATGAAAATAACATTTTAGAATAAAATAATGGATAAATGTTCAAAGTTACTGGGAAAAGCAGTATCTTTTGCATATAATGTTTTGTAATTTTAAAAAATCATTTTTTTATTATCCTATAACTTATGTTAAATGAAAAGGAAATGAGTTAGTTATTTAGTCAGCAATCAACTGGATTTATATGGAAGATATATAAATGGAAGTATATTCCATCATCTATAACTATGTTATTTTCATTTTTCATCAAATTTTGGTCATTCCAAGAAATATCAGAAAGTACTACCATAGCTAGCTAGTACTTACTAAATTGCTATACTCTGTTGTGTATCTGTAAGTAGATATTTCTGTGCATGTCTATCATGATATATCCACATGAATCTATGACCGCAGATGCATAGCATGAGTCTTACTGTGATGAAAATACTTGCTTGAGGCTGAAGGCTTATAGGTGCACTGTTTGTTTTACAACATCCTTGAGGTACGTATTTGATGTCCTTGCAGATCCACCTTGCCACACTGAGCTCAGCAACATTCAGAAGCAACAAGGGATAAAGAAGCTCCTAGGTGAGTCACAGCTCATTCTTCTGAAGGTTTTATTGCTTATATAAATAACCCCATGGAAAC
>LR754566.1:26352-41340 GCA_902729485.2 Mus minutoides | reverse complement strand
TTTTTTTTTTTTTTTGAAACACAACAATGTTTGCTGCCAGAGTACACAGAAGAAAACAATTTTTGAATATTACCTTGGTTTCTGTATTTAGCTTTTAGTGGAAAGTTAATAATCTTGCCACAAGCTATGCTTGATTCATTGTTTTAATTGGACCTGAGACAATGTCATGCGTTCAGGAAGAGAGGGAAGAGAGAGAAAGCTCAGGGACAATTTTCATCCTCTCCTTCCTGGCTACCTTGGGAACATCAATTGCTTTTTAACTTTTTTATTTTACCTTTGAGGATGTAGTCAGGGTTCTCTAGAGTCACAGAACTTACAGAATATCTCTACATATTAAGGGATATTATGGACTATCTCTGTATATTAAGAGGACTTACAGTCTGCAGTCCATCTAACCCAGCGATGGACAGCTGTGATTGGAATGTCCAAGAATCTAGTAGTAGTTCAGTCCCATGAGGCTAGTTGTTTCAGCTGGTCTTCTGTAGAAGTAGGTTTCAACAGATGAACTGGCAAGTAAGTGCATTCATGAGAAGAAGAGAGAGCCTTCTTCCTTCCAATGACCTTATATAGGCCCAGATTAAAGGTGTGTGCCTCCATGTCTGCATTTGGAACTTGCTGTGTCCCAGGCTGACCTTGAACTCAGAGATCTGCTTGCCTCAGTCTCCTGGAATTAAAGGCGTGTACTATCTTGCTTGGACCTAAGCCTTTCATGGCCATTATGCCTCAATATATCCATGTCAAAATCCCAGAAGCTTGAGTCTTCCAGCCTCAAGATATGGATCCCATGTGTGCCCTCTATTTCTAGATAGAGTTCATTTTAGATGTAGTAAAGTTGACAACCAGGAACAGCCATCACAGAGGGAAAACTGCAATTGCATTCTCAAAGATTGAATCTTGCCTTGAAGATATGTCTGGTTGGCTCACCTGGTGTTAAAAGTTAGTTTGAGTATAGGCTTTAAAATTGTGAACCTTCTTTTATACAACCATTCACCTTTCCAGCCTCCTTTAAAAACCACACACTGATCCACACTGAGAGATCTTCCACGGTACCCTGTGGCTAANAAAACTGCAATTGCATTCTCAAAGATTGAATCTTGCCTTGAAGATATGTCTGGTTGGCTCACCTGGTGTTAAAAGTTAGTTTGAGTATAGGCTTTAAAATTGTGAACCTTCTTTTATACAACCATTCACCTTTCCAGCCTCCTTTAAAAACCACACACTGATCCACACTGAGAGATCTTCCACGGTACCCTGTGGCTAAGTTGGTCTCCAGAGAAGCTATTCAATTTCTACTGGGATACACAGTCTGCTTATTTTATGTGGTAGATATGTCTGCTCTTATCTGGCCATTGTATAACACAATGTTCCACTCTGTCTTCCAACTTCTATTGGTTTCTAAGTGCCAAGGATTAGCCTCAGTTTGGAGAGGGGTTCTGAGAGAAGGGGTGTCTGGGAGCCTTGAAACAAATGACTGGAGGTCAAATTGTGCATCCAAGCTGGCGAACTATGCTCTGCTCAGAACAGCTTTCCAGCTTTGCTTGCCCTCTGATCTGCTTTCTCTGGAGATCTCCTGACAGCTCTCTCTCTTCTCTCTCTCTCTCTCTCTCTCTCTCTCTCTCTCTGTTCTGCTAGAAGCAGTTCTCCAAGCAGTTCTCTTGTTACTCTAAAAAAATTCTCTGGCAAGCTCTTTTCTTATATATCATAACCCTAGTCTTTTATTTTACATATCAATCCAGTCTTTTACTCCAGGTTGCCTTTCTGATTATCCTATGAATCAGCATTGTGAGACCCTACCGACCCAGCCCCTTAATTCTTGGGAGACAGCAAGCATTGCAAATGAATTCAGAGATCTACCAACCTCGGTTAAGACTGAAGCTTAAGTAGCTGGGTGGGAACCTGTACTAAAATTACCATTTCTACCACACCTGGACCTAATCTAGCTCTGTCCCAAGCTGATCTTGAACTCTGCCTAAGTAAGCATAAACAAAAACCTTAACTGGGTGGCTAGTCCTGCAATCACCACTCCCTAAATCTCTTTATCTCCTTCCTTGGCATCTTTCTGACCAGCAGGCTCACAACACAGCTGCTTTTGTTCCTTTAGATTCATAAGACCCTCATAATTCATATCACATCCTTATATTTTTGGATAGTTGAGAAGTTATATATTTTTGAACTCTTGTTTTTAGAGTTGTTTTCCACAGCCTTAAGGGTTGACCTGAAGGTTCCAGCATTCACCATTTTGCTGAGACATTAGTCACACCTTTGCCTCAGGGACTCTGATTATCATGGAGTCATCAACGTTAACCCTGAGGGTATTCCTCGGGGTATGAAAATATGTACATTATTATATAAAGAAGCCTTATGACCGTGGCAGCTATCGACACTCAGGAGGCCCACATCTGCTGGCCCTGTCCCAGGAGCAGGACACATGTCAGTCTGTCCCCACCAAGGCCATGCTGAACCTGGTACTAGGGGCCAGGAATCTCTTATTTTCCTCTTGGTCCTTGGGTTTTCTGATGGTTAAAGTGAGGGAGAACAGTGGTGGAAAGCCAGTTAAGTGCATTGGGCACTGGTTAGTTCCCAAGTGTAACTCAAACAAACCGGCCACCAGTTTTAGGAGTCTTTTCAGCTGCATTGAATGTAGAGTGTTAGAGCAAGAAGTTAGTTATGATAACAGCTGCCTGTAGGGGTGACATGGGTGGGACATGTGAGGTGTGACCTGGAAGAACTTTTCTGTTTGGATGTTTGGATTAGCTGGGTTTGAGCTGAGCATACCTTAGGAGGAAACTGGAGTATGTGTAAAGGTCCCCCACCCTCACAGGAAATAACAAAACGAAAGGATCAGTAGCAGCACCTAAAAGTTGGTGACCATTGGACTGTTTCCAGACCAAGTTAGTGACCATTGGACTGTTTCCAGACCCTGTTTGTAAGATGGCTTATGGCAGTAATCTGGGATCTTACTGCTGTGTGTGGAAATACAAAAACATGATTCACCCTTTTACAACTCGCTCACATGAAAGACTACAGTGGATAGTACTGCATCGTCTTTGACTTTGTCTTCAGCCCTAGAGATCACACAAGATGTTTAGATGCCTTGAGGACAAAAGCACCAGCTAGGCTGGAGACATGGCTCAGTGGTTAAGAACACTGACTGTTCTTCTGGGGGGATCTGGGTTCAAATTCCAGAACCCACATGGCCGTTCACAACTGTCTGTAACTCTGGAATCTGACACTTTTACACAGCATACATGCAGGTGAAACACCTATGCACACAAAACAAAAATAAGTTATTTTAAAAAAAAATAAGAAAAAGAGATGCCAACCATATGAAAGATACGTGTCAATTTTTTTAAATTATATTTATTATATGTAAATACACTGTAGCTGTCTTCAGACACTCCAGAAGAGGGTACCAGATCTCGTTACGGATGGTTGTGAGCCACCATGTGGATGCTGGGATTTGAACTTATCACCTTTGGAAGAGCAGTTGGGTGCTCTTACCTGCTGAGCCATCTCACCAGCCCTCAATTTTTTTTTTTTAGATTTATTTTATTTATTATATGTAAGTACACTGTAGCTGTCTTCAGACACTCCAGAAGAGGGCACCAGATCTCATTACGGATGGTTGTGAGCCACCATGTGGATGCTGGGATTTGAACTTATCACCTTCGGAAGAGCAGTCGGGTGCTCTTACCTGCTGAGCCATCTCACAAGCCCACGTGTCAATTTTTTTTAGTTTAGTTTTGTTTTCTTCCCTAAACACCAAAGCCCCTTTGGGAGAATGCCCACAATATGGCGTTTAATGCCTGAGTAAGATGATCTAGTGCTGCTTAATGGCAGACTGCAAAATAATGAGAAATGAATGCAGCACTGTGTAATAGATTAACACTAACAGTCTCGTAGACGGTTACACTTTCAAACTTAAGTCTACACAACTGTTTGGGAAATCTTTGCTTTCAATTACCATTTCTTTTCACTAAATTTCACAATTATCCTTCCGCAGCCTTCCAAGTGCTAGGAAAGAGAAAGGAATCACGGAAGAGGGGTTTGCCAGGTATGCGAGCAGTAATAGTGTACTATTGTTTGCCTAATAATGTTTGACACAATTAAATGGCTTATAAGGCTGATTGTTTGTAGAGTCTAGATTTGAAATCAAATTAATCTTATGACAAAATCTGTCTCACGTGTTTGCCAACAGCCTCGACTGTACTCAGTCACCTGGTTTTGGGCAACAGTAAGAATTTGATAAAAATGGACATATGAATTAGTATATATCTTATGTTAGGTGGACTGGATTAATGTAGTAGAATGAAGAAAGGCTCAGGAGCAGGTGGATGGGAAGGAGATTAAGGAGAACGGAGTAGTTCAGAAAGTTATTCCCAGGATTCCTCGAAGGTCCCAAAGCACTGGATCACCGTGATCTGATCTCCCAGACATCCTGAGCACCCTGGACTGACCTTCAGGGACATCTGGAATGCTCTGACCTGCTAGTCTACAACATCCTTGCTAATGGGCCTGCTTCCAAACCTAGAGATCTGACAAAGCCATGGAAACAATATAAAGCGTACATCTTCCCTGACGAGAGAAAACCCGACTGACAGCTTGGCTCCTAGACTCCTCACAGAGTACCGTCACGGGTAAATAAAAGAGGCATAAATATTTTATTTCCTTATGAAAGGGACCGTGAATCACAAAGTATCCTTTGTTGCCTTCAGATAAATATAAATGGTAAAATAAAGAAGGGCTGTCTACCTGCCCCCAAATTCCAAGTCCTGGGCTGGCTTCAGACGTATTTCCCCAGGCAGATAGCTATTTCTCATGTCCTCAGGTCGTCAGTGTCCAGTGCTTCGGGTGGGTGAAACCCTTTGTTCCACTGATGAGATCATCTTCACCAACAGTGGAGAAGAAAGACTGGCCCTCACTGGCAAGATCAAGGATGGTTCAAGAATACAGCTTAATTTCCATTTAAGAACCAAGACAACACTCAAAACAAACAAACAAACAAACAAACAAACAGACAAATGTCAAAAAAACAAAACAACAACAAAACCCTGAGCCTTCTTAGCTAGCTAGGTATCTTTGCTTAAGACAATGCTCGAAGATCAACTTCTTGTTTTCCAACACTTTCAGCCTACTTCCAGCATCTACTTGAACTTGTTAAAACTGACTTCATGATAAAATCACTTGCAACCACCCCCCCCCCACACACACACCCTTCCATTTTCTTTGACACTGTATGCTTTAACTGCAATCATTCCCAATGAGCGGTCTACATCTTCAGCCTTTTCTAAGACTCCTCCCATTTTCCTGCTTTTACTGCAACCTGGCTCTCTCCCAAGTCTAATAGGATACTCTCAAGTGGTAAGATGCTATTTCCTCCCTTGAAACGGCCCCATAGTTGTGAGCATTCATGCTCTCAGTTCCTTATCACTCCAGAATATCATCGCTCACTCATCCCTAAGAAGCCCTTGTATGTGAGTCTACAGTCATCAGAATGTACCATACACCACCTCCGACATTGCTTCTGCCTGGTAGACCTGTGGATTATGGCTCTTTATCTCTCCTCTCCTCTCCTCTCCTCTCCTCTCCTCTCCTCTCCTCTCCTCTTTCTTTTTTCTCCCATCCTCTTTTCCTCCCCTTTGAAAACAGTTGTTTAAATTCTCCATTTTGTTGTCATGTAATTAACAAAAACATGTATTTTCAAAGCATAAAATATGTTTTAGTATACTCATGTCACGAAACAATTGTCACATGAGCCAATTAACATATTAATAACACAATAATTTTATTTATAGTAATAATAGTTAATACAATGCTCAGTAAATTTCAAGTATACAACACCATTATATCTCCAGAATTTACTCATCTTATAACTTCAAGATTGTGCCTTTGGCCAACATCTCCCCATTTTCCCCACACTGACTCTTCATTTGTAGATTTCCATCTTCTGACTTACCATACACTATTTCTGCCTTAATTCTTGGTGATGTTAGTAAATCTGTGCATGATACTTCCCAATATCCTGGACACTTAGTTCCTTGAACACATTTTCTCTAATAATCTTTGTTTGCCTCAAAAAATCTTGAGATCTGACTCCCACCAAATCTATAATATACCCATAACACTTCATCCCAAATTTATATCCTATGCCTTCTTATTCCAATAATCACAAGAGCTCCATCATATCAATTGTGTGCATACCACTCCCTGACAGCTACTTCCTTAGCTTGCTCTTCGATATCACTATCAACAAGCTTTGGCCTGGAACTTAGTCCATTGATCTGACTACTTTGTAGCTGTCATGCCTACTCCTGCTGATCACTTCCCCCTCCTCACCTAGTTGAAATTCCATAGTCAAGTGTGATTATCTCTCACTGTGATTCAATCTCAAATCCTTTTACCTCCCTTAGCTCATGAGGTCAATGTGGCAAAATCATGAGCCTGGTTAACTCATCTATTGTCCTCCACACAACCACACAGCTAAAGAGATGTGCTTCCTGGTCACCGTTTAAAGCAGTTAACCTCAGGGGGACCCTTTGTGATTTCTGAGAGTTGTTCTACAGTTTCCTGCTCTGTCAGATGACGATGTCATACCTTCTTTTTCTCTTCCCAAGTGTCCAAGTGAGTTCCTTCACTCAAGGGAAGCATTATGTTTAGGTGCACAGTCTGGGTTCCTTCTAAAATCTAATCTCATCTTTGTAAATCTCCAGTGAGATTTCCCTCTCTTCCCTACTCTTGGAGTGTGAACTCTTGTTCCCTCTAAAATTCATGTTCACACTTAGTTGCCATTGTTACAATATCAAAGACATGGAATTATCAAGGGGGTAGTTAGGTCATGAGGGCATTGTATTGATGGGTCGGATTGATGTTGTTATAAAAAGGTGAATTTAGACTCCATTTGTCCCCTCATACCATGAGATACCAGAAAGAGGGCCCTTGATACATGACTGAACATTTATATGGACGTGGTAGCCTCCAGAATGGCAAGCCTATAAATTCTCTTTATTAGAAATTTCTTAGTCTCAGGTGCTCTGTTAGAGTATGTATAATGAATTAAGACACATTATCAAAAATTTCCCTCTCTTAACTCTCATTTCCATTTAACACAGATTCTATATTGTTCTCTAATCTTTAATTTGGAAACATTTATTGATTATCTATTATTTACATTTATGAGAGTGTTGAAGATATGAAAAAGAGAAAAAGATCATAGCATAGTATCCCCCATAGACCAGAGGAGAGATTTTGTAAGAAATACTTAGGGTTAAAGATAATAGCATAATGAATTATAGTACTATAATGCTATCTGAAAATTTCCATAATTATCACTTTTTATTGACTAGGCGATGCCACCTATGGAGGTCATTTTGCTCAGAGTAAAACGCTTTATGAGACTATATCACAGTTTCTGTCACTAGAAGTGAGAGCTCTGAGCTTACCTTTGAATCTCATGCACAGCATCTTACAATTTTCCTTACAGAGAAAAAAGTCTTAGTTATAAATTGAAGTTGGGGTAATAATCATTGTTATGAGATTTTTGAATGCTAATAGAGATACTGAATGCAGACACTGGGCTCAGAGTTTTTCCATAGTTTGTTTGTTTAATCCTCCTAGCAATGGGTAATGTTTCCTTAATTGACAGCTATGTAACTGTGAAATATAATTTTTTGTTTTTAATAAAGTTTTTCTCCAGGAGCTTTATGAAATTTTAATTTTGAGTAGAAAACCATACAAATTCTAGTTTGAGTAGCCAAAGAAAAAACAGTATGCATGCAGATGCTCTGAACTAAAATAAGTCATATGCACTTGCAAATAAATGTCTTCTTAGGAAAGAGAATGTGCTAATGGCATCAGTGGAGTTACTTGCCAATGGCTTCTGCATTGTACCAGAATCAGAACAATTTAGCCAACAAATAGCCAGAGGGATATAAGGGCAGGGATGTGAAAGAAGGAAGGAGCTCCCAGTTACTGTTAAGATTGTGTGTGTGTGTGTGTGTGTGTGTGTGTGTGTGTGTGTGTGTGTATTTGGGTCTTTGAGATAGTATCATGTATACCGGCAGGCTGGCTTCACACTTGTCGTGTAGCTGAGGATGACTCTCAATTCCCAATCCTTCTGTGTCTCCTTTCTGCATCACATGCTGGGATAACAGGCATCCATCACTGTACCTGTTGCTTGCTGGAGCTTGGACTCCAGGCTTCTGCATGGTGGGCGTGAGAGGATGCAGTGAGAGGATGCAGCTCTTCTCTTTTCATTTCCAGTTGTGTATTTTTAACCTCTTTGGAAAAGCAGGGAAGGCAGTATAGTGAAGATACTATTTGCATAGATTTGAAAACGCTTAATGTTTTGCCACACCTGATTTTCTCTATGTATTTATTTGATTCATTTTTATAAAAAATAGTTGCTGGTACTGAGGATGTAGCTCAGTGATAGAGCAAATGCTCAACATATGGGACTTTTGGTTCTGTTCTACACACACACACACACACACACACACACAGAGAATATAAACATTCTATACTTTAGTACATATTTCTCAAGGACAAGAGCATTATTCATAATAAAAATTTTCATGCTTATGCTGAACATGAAATTACCATTATTTTATCATCATCTATATAGTCTATGTTCATACTATTCCAACTGTCACAATAGCATCTTATACACACCATTTTGTTTTCCATCTTATTCAGAATCCTGTCACAACTCCCTCGCAGCTTTTGGCTGAGTTAGTACTCATCAATCTAGAACACCTCCCAGCCTTTCTTGTCTTTCATAACGCTGATCTCACAGAAGAACCCAAGTCGGTCATTTTTTAGGCTGTTCCTCTGTTTGGATCAATGCTATGCTTTTTCTCTTGATTAGATTTAAGCTAAGCATTTTAGCAGGAAGACCAAAGAGTTGACTTTGAGATGAATCTGTCATAGATATTAGATTTTATCAATAACTAACATAAATATTTTCCATTTCAGAATTAAATATAGTTTTATTTATTTATTTTTATTTATAAAAACTGCTTATTTGACTCACTCTTCTAGGGGCTTGAAGTATGAGAGTGTGAGGAGGGCATTCCATGCTGCAGGGTAACACAGGCGAGGCAGTCATGCGGCAAGATGCAGCTTTTACCCTCAGGCATCTTCCTCCTCTTACAAAGTCACTTGTGTCACAAGGGGTAACCCAGCCTCATGATGTCATCTAGCCCTAATTACTCTCTGAAAGCCTCATGCTCAAAAACCAGCTACACCGAATTCGGGAGTCATGTTTCCAACACATAAACTTTGGAGCAGTACATTTTAAACTATAGCAATGGCTGATGTTTACGAACATAGGTCTCAGGGTATATAGGCAAGCCATGGATTCTCATTTTTGCCAGGAGATCTAACAAATGTGTTTCTCCTGGTTCTCTTATGTTATCCACTAGATCTCTGAATTGGTTACTTTATTTGGCATTCTGACTCTTAAAATGTATACGCCTTTAATCCCAGCACTTGGGAGGCAGAGGCAGGCGGATTTCTGAGTTCGAGGCCAGCCTGGTCTACAAAGTGAGTTCCAGGACAGCCAGGACTACACAGAGAAACCCTGTCTCAAAAAACCAAAAAAAAAAAAAAAAAAAAGTATACTTCAAATATTTATTTTGAAGGCCAACAAGACAGCTCAATGCTTGCCACCAAACCTGATGACTTGAGTTCAATCCCAGGACACATAGTAGGAAAAGAAAATCAATTTCCATAAGTTGTCCTTTGACACTCACAGATGCACTGTTATACACACACACACACACACACACACACACACACACTAAATAAATAAATAAATAAATGTAATAAAATATTTTTAAGTGAAACTTTACTCAAAACTGCTAAATATGAGATAAAAATATTTGCTATATAAATATCTCAAGTAAGAAATGCTTTGCATATTAGAAAGGGATTAAAACACACATTTGAATACATATTTATTTATTTTATGTGCATCAATATTATGTATGTATGTATGTGTGTACGTATGTATGCATGCATGTATGTATGCATAGAACATGTGTGCCTTGGGCCATGGAGACTAGAAGAGCATGTCATATCCCCTGGAACTGGAGTTTCAGATGGTCCTGAGTCTTCATATGGGTGCTGGGAATTGAATCTGGGTCTTCCGAGAGAGCGACAAGTACTCTAAACAACCGAGTCATCTCTCCAGCCTCCTAATACACAACTTGTTTATTTATATATTTATTTATTTATTTTGGTTTTTCAAGACAGGGTTTCTCTGTATAGCCCTGGCTGTCCTGGAACTCACTCTGTAGACCAGGCTGGCCTCAAACTCAGAAATCTGCCTGCCTCTGCTTCTCAAGTGCTGGGATTAAAGGCACGCACCATCACTGCCTGGCCTCATGTACAACTTTTAAGAATAGAATAATGTGGCTTCAAAATATGAATGTAACCAGTTTAAATTATTTACTCCGTTACTATGTGTAAAACAGTTAATTCACTTTTTTTTGTCTGAATGGTGGTGAAGTTCTAATAACGTGAGACTTTTTTTTAGTAAATATTGCTGGAAAGTAGAGTAAGCTAATAGGTTGTTTGGGCAGAATTGCTAAAGCTGTTAGCAATGGAAATGAGAATCAGAGGGAACCTCCTGAAACAGGCTTAACATATCCACAAATTTTTAATGCATGTTTTACAATAATCATAGCTGCTGTTTATTGAGTACATGCCAAGTCTTTTATATGTATTTCCTATAATTAGTACAATAACTTAGGAGGGAACTATAATCACTACAATTTACAGACTGGAAACAAAAGATTCAAACCATTATGCTAAAATCATTCAGTCTACAAAATGTTATATGTTCTTGCTATGATAGCTGCTAGAGTATATTCAAAATTCCAAGTGGTATCCGTGTACATGTATGTGCAAGTATACATGCTTTTCCATGAAAAAAGTAGAACAAGCTTAAACTTACATCCGTGTAAACTATTTTTTGTTGTTCCCTAGTATAATATAATAACTCTGAAAATAGTTATATTTTTGTTACATATTTTATTGTCATTTAATTTTCAGTAAATGATATTAATCTGTTATAATGTAAACAATTATACCAATAACCAAAATGGTTAAAATACAAAGGTGCTAATAATAATCTCATACTTAATAAGTGTTATGTTTGCTTAGGGTGAATTATCACCTTGACAAACTATCATTTTTTTGCCACAGTTTTTCCATGTAAAACATGATATAGATTCAAAGAAGTAAAAACTTTATTTTAATTTTTTCTGAATTTTAAATCAAATTCTGGAATAAATGTTATAACAATTAATCACAACATGAATCTATTTGAATAAAGCATGACCAAACTCATGTGGTGGTTTGAATGAAAATGGTACCCACAGGCTCCTATATCTGAATGCTTAGTCATCAGGGAGTGAAAGTGTTTGAAGGATTTGAAGGATTTAGGGTATGTTGCTTTGCTGGTGGTACTGTGTCACTGAGGGTGGGCTTTGGGGGTTCAGTTTTTCTTTCTCCGCCTTCCTCCTGATCAAGATGCAGCTTTCAATGACTTCTTCAGCATCATGCCTGCCTAGAGGACATCATGCTCCCCACCATTGATGATAATGGACTAAACCTCTGAAACTGTGAGCAAGCCACAATTAAATGCTCTCTTTTATAAGAGATGCCTTGGCCATGGTGTCTCTTCACGGCACAGAAATTAAGACAACTCATAATACTAAAGTAGCTGTTTCAGACAGGAAATCTATATAGTAAGCCTACAGTTGTACAAAGGCTATCATGAGATGGGTTTATAAACAGTAGAAGTAATTCTTACTTCAAATTATCAACCAGCCTAAGATTATAATTTCTGTGTATTTGTGTGAATAACTTTTCTACATCCAATAGCGTAACTAGATTTGGTAGCTGGGGGAAAGGCGTGTGTAAATAATATTTGTTTGAATATAGCCACAAAGCCACTGAGAGAGGATTTTTCCCAATGTTTGACTAAGTAATTTGAGAGGAACAGGTCTGAGGAGGAGAGAGCTTCTGTACATATACTATACATGCCCCAGGGATCATATAGAAAACCCGGGTAAAAATGTGTGACGAAACTGCTGAAATCCGACTCACTTATGTGATGTGATTATTTAAAACTGTGATAAGAGGCGGACAAAATTCAGTGTCAAATCCAAAGGAAAGTGTGGGTGGTCTGCCTTTTTTCCCCACTTGTTGATATCTGATGAAAAGACTTTTCCACAAGCCAGACAGATGAGCAGATGGTGCGAATAAGGCCAATTAAGCGCTAAGCTTCTGGAAGTGTTTGGCTGAGGGATCTCATCAGGCTGGTTTCTGCTCACGTGCATCTTCCGCCGAGTGTTTCTGAGGTGCAATTGTGTTAATATTACAGTCACTGGGTTTTTCATTTTAAGGATACAAATTCAAATACAGCAAATGCGATGCCTTTCTCCCTAGTTCCCACCAAGAGTGTGACGTTGAGTCATGAGTCTCACCAGTTCTCCTACTGGGACGCGGAGGGGAGAGGGTCAGTCTAGGTGATTGTTCTCTAGTAACTGGGGCATAAAGGGGGTTTCTTTTATCCATAATAAAATCTGGGAATGCATATAGAAATTAAAAGAGTGCCACAGGTGAAGGGGGTGATCTTGTCCCTGTTCATTTTTACTCCCCCTTGGGAGTCTTGCAGTTCTTCTCATTGATTTTAAATCTACACACTATGGTTTATTTGGATCATAGGCAAAGGGATTGAATTAATCATAACACATTGTCATTCTTGGCTCATGGATGACCTTTAGTTGTCTTCTTAACGTTAATTTTGCATTGTATTTTATTTAGGAACTGGGGTTTGAACACGGGCTTTGAGTATGCCAGGCAAGCTGTCTGCTCCTGAGCTGTACCCAGAGCCCTGGTTTCTACTTTTTAAAATTTGACTTTTACTTACACTTCCTTCAAAAATTATTATAAATACACACCTAAACCTGGGATCTTAACGAATCCTGACAATTTATGTTTACCGTACTCTTTCTTCCTTAATCTCTGACTACCATTCTGTTCACCGTGTCTCGTAGATGACTGCCATCCCATAGCCTATGCTTACCACTCCTTTGCATTTTGAAGGTATAAAATCATATTATTAATTGTTGATTTATGTGAAAGAGTGCATGCTCCTATGGGAACCGTGTGTGTGTGTGTGTGTGTGTGTGTGTGTGTGTGTGTGTGTGTGTGTTAGCTGCGGAGACCACAAGAGGTAGTTGTTGGATCCCTGGAACTGGTGGCTATGTACCGCCATGTGGGATCTAGGAACCAAACCTAGGTCATCTGCAGAAGTACTCAACTGCTGAGCCATCTCCATAGCCCCTAAGAGCATATTTTATAATTATACATTAAAAATAATTTTATTATGAATGTATGTAATTGGATGTTCAAGTCTGTGTACTGGTGGGCCTTACAGAAAGAGTGCTTTGTTGAAAGAAAATCATATACAACAACAGATTAAAACAAAGAAGCTGTTGAAAGGGGTTTGCTTTTCTTCTATTCAACAGTAGTTATTAATATCAATTCATGCTATACAGGGTGCCAAGGATCATTCATCTTCACTGCGGTGAGTACAAACACTAATTTGCTTATCCAGGGGCATCTGAGTTGTTTCCCCTGTTTACTGATGTTCTGGAACTTCTCATAGCTGTTTCCTCAAGCACAAAGAGAAACATTGCTGAAATGTTCAGGGGCTGAAGTATTGTTTCATAAGACAAGTATGGCCAACTCTGTAACAGCATGTTAAACTGTTTTGTAGTTTTACATTCTTAACATAAATTAATGCTAAATTGTTTTATTAGTGACTATATTCAGCTATGAAAGAGACATTCTATTGACTTACATATTATTCTATAGGCTTAATTTTTTTCCTTTCTAGAAATACCTAAGGTATTTAACAAAATAAGAAACTTAGTATTCAAGCCGGGCGTGGTGGCGCACGCCTTTAATCCCAGCACTTGGGAGGTAGAGGCAGGTGGATTTCTGAGTTCGAGGCCAGCCTGGTCTACAGAGTGAGTTCCAGGACAGCCAGGGCTACACAGAGAAACCCTGTCTCAAAAAACCAAAAAAAAAAAAAAAAAAGAAACTTAGTATTCGATCTACAAATGTGTCTTTTACATTGTAACCATTCCAGCTATACATGTTTACTTCCCAAATCAATAGGTGGCTTTACATCTTTTATTTAATAGCCACTTAGATTGCCCAGGTTTCTTTTTGTATCAATATTTCTTGTAGACTAATTTTTCTTCTTTCTCAATGTGTCCTGTGAAGGCCTGTGAGTAGCAGACTCTGGGTGCTGATGTGTGGTTCAGTTATCTAATGTTGGTTAATAAACTGCAACACTGAGTGGTTTGACATAACTGTCTGTTTGTTTGTTTTTTGAGACAGGGATTCTTGTATAGCCCTGGCTGTCCTGGAACTCACTTTGTAGACCAGGCTGTCCTCGAACTCAGAAATCTGCCTGCCTCTGCCTCCCGAGTGCTGGGATTAAAGGTGTGCGCCACCATGCCTGGCTTCTTGACACAACAGTCATTATTTGCACGCAGTATGTGTGTGATTTGTTCCCAGCTTGGTTGGGATGGTGTGTCTCTTCTCTCTCTGTGATACACAGGGTGGCTTAACTGAGGAAAGAAGAAACTGAGCCCAACATGGTTCTCTCTTGTGGCTGGTGAGCTGGTGTTGGCTGTCAGCTGGGCACATAGGTAGGGCTGCAGTCTGGAGGGATAGATTCCTCTTCATAATGTCCTCTCCTGGCCAACTCCCAAGACATCCATCCATGTCTAAGGGCAGGCATCTGATTTGACACTTATGACCTTGTCTCAGAAGTCACCTAACCCTGCTTCTACCAAGTTATAAAGGCCCAAAGAGTCTCAAGGGGAAAGATCACACTTGTTGGGATTGTAAAGAGCTATAAAACAACAAAAATTATCAGCCATTTCAAAACAAAACCAAAAAAAA
>LR754566.1:0-26252 GCA_902729485.2 Mus minutoides | reverse complement strand
GTGTTGATTCTAAAGCACAGTTTCTCCCCCCACCCCCGTAATAGAAATCATAGTGACTTTGTTTTTTGAGACGGGGGCCCTGTAGCCCAGGCTGGCCTTGGCCTTGACCTTCCAATTCTCCTACCTTACCTTCTGCAGGGTTGGGATACAGGCATGTGCCGCTAAACCCAGCAATGACGGGTTGTTGTTTGTTGTTTTTAAAATTATTCCTAGAATTGCTTATTGTTTTTAATTTAAAAATCCACCTGTTCATAATTAATTTCTTGTGTTTTCATATTTTACTTTTAATGATATAAAATGAACCTCTTTTCAAGCACTTTCCTGATTGATACTCTTTCCCATTTCTTGGGGAGCAAATCATCTACTGGTTGAGTTTCATTCTTGTTCTTCTACAGTAAGTTTCTGATACGTGTTGATGTTGTTATAATTATAATAATAATAATTATTATTATTATTGGCTCATCTTCATTGGAAATCTTATTTCCTCCCCCAGTTTCTTTGAGTTAACCTTTTCTAACACTTTTGGAGTTGATAACATCTCCCACTTCCCCATGAGCATTCCAATTTAGAACACAGTTTTATATTTGTAAATTGGTCCTCTTAGGAACAACTAAAACACACTGTCTCTCAGAATTCCTTTAGCCTGGTCCCTGGACTTGTGACTGTTCTAAAGTTCTGTACTTCATGGAGTGAGCCTGGCTATGGTGTCACTTCTGCATTACTCTAACAAAGTATCTGACATGAACAGGTTAAGTCAGGTTAAGTCAGGAAGGATTTATTTGGTTGTAGGGCTCTACTGTTTTTAGTCATTATGTCAATGAGGGCCCAGCAGAGCAAGAGCAGCCTATATCCACCAAGAAACAGAAAGCTGAGAATGGAACAAGGAATAACCTTCAAATTTGTGTTCCCTCTCACTTCCTCAAGTTTCCACCACCTCCAAATAGTCCCATTGGCTGTGAATGGAACATACTCTGAACCTGTTGGGGAATTTCATAACCAAGCTGGAACAGCTAGTAGAGCACTTTGCATTCTCATCCATTTGAATGAATGAGGTCATTTGAGTCATCTGAATTCCTGGTGCTCACTGCTCATATCCAGTACTAAAGCCCAGACCCTGTGTACTGCTGTTTTGTTTGTTCCAGAGAGCCAACACTTACATTTGTGTAACCCTTCCTTAAAGTCACAGGTAGGTACTATCTCCATTTAAAAATATCTCATTAGCTGCCAATCTGGGTTTTACTAAATGAGGCTATATATAATCTGTCTAAAGGAATGTTTCTTGTTCTAGAATAGATGTCCTTTATATTACTTTGGTATTAAAGGGCCTTTTATTACAACCATAAAGATAGCCACCATTCCTAACATCCTTTCTTACCAGTTGAGAGACTGACAACTTTATGTTAGGTCTAAGAGTGGTTATGAAATTTTGTTAGTCTATGATATTCAAGGTTTGAAAGCCATGGATTAATCATCCATGTATCTTTGATGAAAGGTATATCTGTGACTATCAGTCACTTATCAAAGCAATTTAGCTAGATGCAAATGGTTACAATGTTGTGTTACTGTGAGTAACAATAAAAATGATGTGTCTAGCCATTTTCTTTTGAAATTTAAAATCTGCTTGAATACTACTCCAGAGTGTGTTCTCTTACTCTGGTACTCAAGATTGAGGACCATGTCTAATTTATACTCTGAATATCTAATCACACTGAAAATGTGCTGTGGCTGTATTTAATTTTTAATTCATTTTTCTTTTTATCTGTATCATCATAACCACTATAAAGTCGCATAAAACAGAGTTACAAAGAAGACTATGAATAAGTCTCTGCCCTCAAGGAACTCATAATCTACTTAGAAAGACAGGATACATGGGCAGAAAGATTAATAACTCAGAAAGTTAGTGCATAATTAACTTTTAACCAGTGGCACAGGGACTAGTCGGGAAATAGAAATGGAGTTAGTCATGCCTGTGGCATGTGGGTGCTATGCATGTGGTAAAACTGAGTGCCTCCCCAAACCCATCTTGTTTAAAAGTTCTGCACAGCAGTGTGATAAAAGTGTGATGTGGTCATGCAACACCTGTCCTTTTTGTCCAAAACAATTCTACTTTGCTGAAACTTACATGCCCATTCAATAGCGAAAAATTAGCAACTGCTAGATCCCCTCTTCCTTGGAACTCAGCAACGTTCTACTCTCATAAAAGTGTGCTGCTTACTCAAAGCCATTTGTCAAAGTGTTTCAGTCCTGGTCTCCTGTGGGAGTTCTTTTAGTTCCTCAGTGATGTTCGGGTATGCTTTATGGGTTGCTACTATAAATCTACTAATGGGAAAGACTAGAGGAAGAACAGTAGAGGATTCCAGAAAGAGTCACCAAAGATATGGCAGAAAGGAAAATGTAATGTGATGAAGACTGTGGTAGTGGTTATAACTGGCCATTGATTTTGCAAATGAAATGGACCTTCTGAGAAAAATCTTAAGAAATGTAAGCTCACAAAGAGATCTGGCCATTAATTTTAGTCACGTTACCAAATTTGTTACACTGTGCTTTATTTCTAAAGATGCTGATCGATACATTAGCCTTCTAGTGCAAGCATGATAAAGAGCCACAAATAAGTAGCTTAAGAAATAAGAATTTATTGTGTCAGCTCCAGAGAAGTCCAAAACTGAATGGTTGGGCAAGACCAGAGTTAGATTCTTTTGGAGGGCTGGAGGAGAAGATCAGTTGTAGGTCTTTCTCCATGCCTCGTGGGTGACCCTCTTCAGTGGTACATAGTGCTCTTCCTGTATGTATGTATGTATGTATGTATGTATGTATGTATGTATCTCCAGATTTCTTTTCTTTTCTTTTTTTTTTTTTTTTACAAGAATGTCGTCCATATTGAAGTAGGCTCCATACTAGAGATTTGATCACCACTGTAAAGACCCCCATCTCTAAACAAGGTCACATACAGAGGTTTAGAGATTTGGAACTGTAGCATTTGAATTTTGAGGGTTAAACAGTGGAATCTACTAAATACAGAAATTGCCAGGCAGTGGTGGCACACGCCTTTAATCCCAGTACTTGTGAGGCAGAGGCAGGTGGATTTCTGAGTTCGAGGCCAGCCTGGTCTACAGAGTGAGTTCCAGGACAGCCAGGGCTACACAGAGAAACCCTGTCTTGAAAAACCAAAAAATTAGATAGATAGATAGATAGATAGATAGATAGATAGATAGATAGATAGAGATTCATTATCGATTATTAGTATCAAAGTTGACAATGAGCTGCTTGGAAAACAGAGAGGATCAATGGAACTGAACAAAAACGTTGATTATGACATTTGTATGTATTTGATGTTAACAAAGATGGTGAGGCAAAGGCATAGGGAAGGGTAGTCATTTTAAGGTTTATGGTAACATAATAATTGTATAAAAATTGCTTTTGTTATATGTTACTATAGACTAATATAATGTATTTTGATTGTACCCATCATCCTATTAGCATCTCTTCCTCCAGACAAAGTTGTCAACAAATGGTGACAGAACAAACAGACAGAAAAATGTTGAAAAACAAACACAAAACCAAAAACTGCCTACTCTTTACCTTGCTCACACATATGCACAAGTTTACTTTAAATACAGCGCCGTCATAAATCTAAGCATGAAAGCCATAAAAGTTTTAGAAGTAAACATAGTGTGAAATATTAGATTTGGCACAGGCTTTCTTAAAAGTATAGAAAACTAACAAATATAAAAGAAAAAAAATTGAAAACTGGAAAAATTGAAACCCATTCCTGCTTAAATGGCATAGTTACAAAGTTCAAACTGCAAGCCACAGTCTGAGGGAAATCATTTGTCAAATATATACCCCACAAAGAGTGCTTACCTAGTAATAAAATACTAATAAATCGATTGAAAAATGCCTAAAAGATTTGAAGAGCTTTCACCAGGAATTGTTAATAACAAACTGGCACACAGATAGGCTCGACATTCTTACTTATTAGGAGGTTCAGTTTGAAGTTTGAAAGAGCAGACTGTGTGGGCTGTTAGCAAGAGGGTAGAGCACCTGGCAGTGTGAAGAGGGCAGTAAAATGTTCAACAACTTAGGATGCCTGGTAGGACTGTTCTATTTTATTTTATTTTATTTTACTCTTAAGACAGGGTGTTGCTATATAGCTAAAACTTGCCTGGAACTCTCTATGTAGCCCAGACTGGTTTCAAACTCATGATCTGCAGGTCTCAGCCTCCCAAGTGAAAAGATAATTTTACTTTAAAATTCCTGAAAGATGTTTTTTTTTTATGTGCCCATTATACCCCAGTAAAGCTGTAAAATGTGCTTCTAAAAGATTCTTTTTCTATACTTTATAATTCTTAGAATGCCTGAAAAACACTGTATTTCTCTCCTCCTCTTTCTCCTCCTCTTTCTCCTCTTTCTCCTCTTTCTCCTCTTTCTCCTCTTTCTCCTCTTTCTCCTCCTCCTCCTCCTCCTCCTCCTCCTCCTCCTCCTCTTCCTCCTCCTCCTCCATATTTTGTTAAAGCAATAACAACACTACCCTACAACTAGAACAAAATACAAGAAAACAAAGGAGCTGGAGAGGTGTCTTGGTAGTTAAGAGTTTGTACATCTCAAAAAAAAAAAAAATAGTGTGTACTACGTCTCTTCCATAGGATCAGAGTATAGTCTTCAGCACCCATAGTGGATGCTCACAATTGCCTGTAACTCAGCTCCAGCTCCAGAGATCCTACATTCTTCTCTGACCTCCTGGGACACATATTCCATGTAAACAAATTCATGTGCATATACTTCCACACAGAAATACATATATGAACACAGCTAAGAATAAAGCTTTAAGAAATGAAAACAGCATTAATTCATTCTGCTTTACCATGTAAAAATTAGGCGATAAAAACAATGATTTGTTTAATAAATTCTATCAATGTGTACAAACATCACTTACTTTTTTTTCTGCCGTTAATTTATGTATTCACTTTGCATCCTAATTGCAGTTCCCACCTCCTCCCAGTCCCACTCTCACACAGCCCCTCTCCCAACCCCCCTTCCCCTTTACTTCTGAGAAGTGGGAGGTCCCCACTGGGTATCAACCCACCCTGGCACCTCAAGTCACTTGCTAGACTAGGCGCATCCTCTCCTACCACCGAGGCCAGACAAGGCAGCCCAGTTAGGGGAACAGGATCCACAGGTAGGCAGTAGCAAACCTTACTTTAAGTGCAACATTTTAAGGTATCAGGAATTGTTATTCTACACTTAGCCAAACTTGCCTGTGTTGTACACACCAAATAACATAAATCTTGCATTATTAAGAATTTTATGACATGTATTGGAGTGTTAACATACCTATTAGACGAGCCCTTCCAGACAGTAATTGTGACAGTGAACATCACTGATACTGTTAATGCTATTGGTTAGTTAATCCAAAGAGTATGTGAAGGTTAATACAAAGCATACATGGCATATCTTAAAACTGAAGTCTCCTTTGTATTTTGTTTTGGTTTCTTCTTCTTCTTCTTCTTCTTCTTCTTCTTCTTCTTCTTCTTCTTCTTCTTCTTCTTCTTCTTCTTCTTCTTCTTCTCCTTCTCCTTCTCCTCTTCCTCCTCCTCCTCCTTCTCCTCCTCCTCCTCTTTCTCCTCCTTCTCCTCCTCCTCCTCCTTCTCCTCCTTCTCCTCCTTCTCCTCCTCCTCCTCCTCCTTCTCCTCCTCCTTCTCAAGACATGGTTTCTCTGTGTAGCCCTGGCTGTCCGGGAACTAGCTCTATAGACCAGGCTGGCCTCTTCTTCCTCCTGAGTGCTGGGACTAAAGGCATGCACGCCACCATCTGCCTGAAGTTTGTATCTCATGACCTGATTCACAGAGTTTTCAGTGGAGCAGAGATTCTTCCTCTGAATTCGGTCCTCTGTGATGTTCTGCACTCTCCTTCTTCATACACTATAATCTCACTCTGTAGCATGTACGTGTCATGTTTGACGGTACAGAGCATTGTAAGTATAGAGTCTTTCCGGGGTTCTCAGCTAAAGTTGCTTCATCTACATGCAATGTAAGGATGACTTTCAGCAACTAAACATTTAAGCATTTTGAAGCATTTTAAAATTTCTTCTAAAATCAAAGTGTAATAGTACAACCAGTACAAATTGCTCCAATAGATTTGAGAATAACTAACTCTTTATTAGCATAAATGTCAAATATAGAAGCAGAAGTCCTAGGTTCAATTTTGAATACTCACAATTTCTTGCAGCCACAGCCAATATGTTTTCTTCTCAAGCTGTTGTTCAGAGAGTCAATTTGAAACACTTTAACTTTATACTCTGTATTTTTGTGTAACAAAAGAAAGTAAACTCAAAATCAAAGGTAATGTAATTACAAAGAAATGAAGTTTGGCAGTTAATTTAGAGTAAAATTGTTCATAATATTAAAACAAAGCAGCATGCTAAATAGATTGATTTGAGTTATAATTTTGCAAGCAAATAGAATTAACTTAGTGAAATATTAACTGTATAAGCATATTAAAATGTTTAATGTGATCCCAAGGGAAATAATAATCAATAATGGAGCTCTTATAGTAGCAGTTTTGACTTAATACAGAAACAGTAATTTTTCATACAGAAAAATTCAGTAACAGAATTAATAATTGTGTTACTGAATATTTCAGATAATAAAAACATTCATTTATATTGTTTATCAATTCTCTCAGTTTATCTAGTTATTGATCTTATGTACTGATTTATGAATGCCTTTTGATATGTTCTATTATTATATGGTATATGACAGTTTTAGCTTTGAAATTTCTTTTGGAGTTATGAAAAAGAAAAAGAAAAACTCTTGCAACAATAGGTAATTTATCATTTTCATCAATGTCTGAAGGGATTTCCAGGAAACATAAAGACACATTTATACTAACAGATATTATATTGTATAGGAACAGAGATGGGACCAAACTCAGAAAATTCTTGGTAAATTGTCTGTCTCCTAAGAGGTAAAACACTGATAAAATATGTGTTTATTTGGTATATAATTTCCACAAATTAGTTTATAAGTAATAAAATGCACATTGTCTCTGTGAATAACATTGTTTTCTTTCTCCAACTCAGTTCTACAACTTCATATTTCAATAGCATAAAATGTGTTTACAAAAGCTTATAAAACAAGGTAAATTAATTCATTTAGTAATCTAACTGATGTTTCAAAAAGCTATGCTGCTCAGAATTCTAAGGAAAGTGGAAAACTTTTAAAATTTCTTTTTGTTTTATTTAACTTTCTAATTGTGCCCCTTTGGCAACTGGATAAAAGACTGGAAGAGTAGAATTTCGCACTCCGCAAGCATGACTTCCTCAGACATCCTATCCTGAGCCTGTGATTTCAGCACTTGGGAGGCAGTAGCAAGGACACTGCTGTGAGTTTGAGGCCAGCCTGGGCTACAGTTTGAGATCCTGCCTCAAAAACAAAACTAAATTAAACAAACAAACAGAAATAAGCTATAATAAAAAATAAAGAAGATGCCTTACTTTAAAACGTTTTTTATATTTTTAAGTGATTTTTTTTTTTTTTTGAGACAGGGTTTCTCTGTGTAGCCCTGGCTGTCCTGGAACTCAGTCTGTAGACCAGGCTGTCCTCGAACTCAGAAATTTGCCTGCCTCTGCCTCCCAAGTGCTGGGATTAAAGACGTGCACCACCACCGCCTGGCTTAAGTGATTTTTAAACTTATTTTAATTGAATGCACAAAGTTATGGGTATCACTATCGCACCTTCACACCTGCATATTAATTTAAAATTGTATAGTCATGTTTAAACTTTTGAGAAAATACACTAACTTAATATTGATGGGTTTTTATTTAATCATATATTCACAGTGTAACTAATTCAGCATGTGCTCAATATAAGAAATTATTAAGATGCCTCTCTTCTTGGAAACTGAGTTGTATTTTATTTTTGATTAATTTTTTTATGTGTATTGGTGTTTTGCCTGCAGACATGCATGTATGTCTGTGGGAGGGTATTAGATTTCCCCAAACTGGAGTTGCAGATGGTTGTGAGCTGCCATGTAGGTGCTGGGAATCGAGTCCAAGTCCTCTGGAAAAGCAGCCAGTGCTCTTAACTGCTGAGCCATTTCTCCAGGTCCATGTGTTTCTAAACTTTATAAGCATATCTCAAATTTGACTAGCTACATTCCAAATGTGACTAGTGGATGCTATAAGTAATAGATTGTTTTTCCTCTTTATTTTAGTTTGAAAATATGTGAGTAACTATATTTGCATCCTTGCCACCCTCTCTCTCTCTCCTGCAACTTCTTCTGCATCCCTGAGCATTTAAATTCTTGACCTCCTATATTTACCCTTTGTGAGTGTGTGTGTGTGTGTGTGTGTGTGTGTGTGTGTGTGCTGCACATAATCTACTGATACCCGTTACTGTTGCCCTTGTTTGTATGTGGTATGCTGACCAATTCTGGATGGGGGGGGTCTTGTTCCTGAAAAAAACAAAACAAAACAAAACCAACCAAAATCAAAACAACAATTCTTCCCTCCTCAGCAACCATTAGCTGCATCTCTGTAGCTCTTCATCTAGTGATGGCGCTTTGGGAATGTCTGTCATCTTTGTTGGCCTGGTGACTGATGTGCTCTTTGCTGGTCTTGTGGAGGCAGCCATATTGCTGGGGGGCGGGAGTTATGGAGCAAGATCCCTGTTCCATTGTTCCATGTAGAAGACACTGTCCCATAGAAGTCATCCTGGTCCTCAGGCTCTTAGCATCTCTCTACACCTCCCTGTTTCCATGATGTAGGTATAAGGGTTGTGTGGTAGATGTCCCAACTGTGACCTGGGGCCCCACAGTCATTATTCTCTTCATTTTGACAGGCAATGTATCTCCACTAGTCTCCATTGACTGCAAAAAGAAGCTTCTTGGAGGAATGTGGGAGCTTCACCTATCTACAGTATAACGACTAGTATTTAGAAGGCAGTTGGAAGCTATATTTAGTAATTACATTTGCATGCTCCTCTAGAATCTATTTATGGCCTCTTCAGCCATGGATTCTTGGCTAGGATTACAATCTGAGGCATGGATTTCATACAATTGACCAGGTTTTAGGTCCTGTTAGACAGCTTCTGACTGTCCCCAAGATGCAGGTGCCATGATTGCAACACTGGGGGCTGTTTTGTTGGTCCATTTGGCTCTCAGGCCTTACAGCTGACTAGGTCTGTGATAACTTTTCTTCCTTGGAGGTTTACATAAATCTTCTGACAGCATGAGAGTTAGTCCTTATAGAGGAGGCTACCAGGTCAATGCCAGCTTGATTTCCCCGTCTGGTGTCTCACATATGTGGTGTCTTTAGCAACAGGATCTTACCTTGATCTTCATCTAGGGGTGATTTGACTTCACCTGGCAGAAATCAAGAGCAACGGCAATAGCCTATACTGTTTCAGGATTGTTTTGATACTTCTGATCAAAGTCTCAAACAGAAGTACCACTGCCTGGTATTATGGTTTTATTATTATTATTATTGTTATTATTATTATTAGTCTATGGCTCCTGGTGGGATGGGAGCAGAGCTTCCCATCATATGGGTTGGCACCATTAAAACTGTGTGTGTGTGTGTGTGTGTGTGTGTGTGTGTGTGTGCATTTGCACGCACCTGCTTGCATGTTTACAAGTGCTAGTGCGTGTGTTTAAATAAGCTCATAAAATTACAAACTTCCTCTAGCTCTTTCTAAACATCCTTACTGAGTTTCCCTTTCCTTCTTCCTCTGCATTATCCCTCCTCTTCAGTTAGATTTTCTGCATTTTCCGCTTTCTCTTCAGAACACTGCCCTGCCAATCTCCTTTGTGGAGCTCCTCCCTGGCCTCTCCAGACCTTTTCTAATTTCCTGGCTTTTCTAGCCACTCCAGTTGATACCTTAAACCTAAAGATTAGAATCTAGGGTTGTAACTATATTATAACAATCCATTTTTCCTTTCCCAGCCCCAGTTCCCAGAATGACAACTCTGAGACTAATTCTTTATTATTAAGTGCCAAGGCCATAAGTTTTGGCTCAATCCCTGACTAGCTCATAACTTATTTAACCCATTTAAATTACTCTATGTCTACTATGTGGTCTGTTATGTCTCTTTCAGTCACAGCCCACTTCTTCCTTCTCATCTCCTCTGCCTCTCCTTGAGTTCATCTACCTGCTAGTTTATGTAAGTCTCCACTGTTTATCTCTAGGTCTCTCCCACATCTCTCTTTTATCTTTTACTATTTCCCAGAATCCTCTCTCTTCCTGTCAGTGTCCCACCTTCTATTTCCTGCCCCGGTTCATTGGCCATCAGCTTTTTATTTTTTTAATTTTTTTTTGGACAGGTGATGCTTATAAGAGATCCTTTCTATATAAGCTCCACAAATTAGAGCGATCATGTGGCATATTATCTATGAGTCTGGGTTACTTCACCCAGTGTAATATTTTCAACTTCTATCCACTTACCTGTGTATTTCACAATTTCATTTTTCTTTGCATTTGAATATAATTCCATTGTGTATAAACTTACCACATTCCCATGATCTGTTCATTAGTTAATGCACATCTTGGCTATTTCCATCTCCTAGGTATTATGAACAGAGCAACAGCAAACAGCTACAATAAAAACTTTAAATCTTAGAAAAAGGAAATTGTGGACATCATTAGAAGATGAAAAGACCTTCCATGCCCGTGGAACAGTAGAACTGATGTTGTGAAAATGACCATCATATGAAAAGCAATCTACAGTCAGTGCAATCTCAATTAAAATCCTCACAACATTCTTTACAGTAGTAGATTTAAAACCCCCAAATTCACGTGGAAGCACAAAAGACCCTGAACAATCAAAGCACTTCTGAGCAAGAAGAAAACGTTGGCTGGATCATCATACCGGATTTCAAGTTATGTTACAGAACCATAGAATTCATCATACTGGATTTCAAGTTATGTTACAGAACCATAAATTTTTTTTTAAAGCATGGTTCTGGAACAACAACAACAAAAATGGACTTGTAGATCAATGGAACAAAACAAAAGAGCCTGTCTTAAGTGCACATAATTGCAGCCACCTGAAATTCAACAAAGGCAGAAAAAACATGCACTCCAGGAAAGGCAGCATCTCCAACAAATCTCTAACAAATGCTGCTGGGAAAACTGAATGTCCACATGTAAAAGAGTGAAATTAGATCAACATCTATGACCCTGTACAACAAAAAGAAAGAGAGAGAGAGAAAGAAGGGAAGAAAGAAGGGAAGAAAGAAAGAAAGAGAAAAGGAAAGAAAGAAAAGAAGAAAGAAAGAAAATCAACTGCATTGGCTCAAAGACCTCAGTGTGAAACCCGAAACTCTGAAAACATAGGCAGTGCCCTACAAGATAGGGGTTCAGGAAGGTGCTTTATGAATAGGCTTCCGCTTTCTCAGTAATTAAGGCAAACAAATGGCCTTTGTATCTGTATAGCAAAGAAGCAATGTAGTGAAGGGACGGCTCACAGAAAAGGAGAGAGATTTTTTTGCCATCTATTTATCCAATTGAAGATAAAGATCCAGAAAAAAATGAACTTAAAAAAACAAAGAGTCAAGAAAACAAAGGAACCAACCAAAAATGTGGCTACTGATCTGAACATGGAGTCCTTGAAAGAAGAAATAAGATGAAGAAAGCTCTTAAAGTGTTCGACATCCCTAGCAATTAGGGAAATGTCAAAACTATTTTGAGATTACATATTACTCTAGTCAGAGTGGCTAAGATCAAGGAAACAACTGGCAACAAGTCTTATCAGTGATGTGGGAAAAGTGGAGGCCTCATGAATGGTTGGTTGGGGGGCGAATTGTCGAAGCCTCTATGGAAATCAGTGTAGACCATTCTTACAAAGCTAAAAGCACAGTGACACCTTTCCTTGGCATATACCCAAAGGCTCAGTTTCCTGCTACAGTCACTGTGAATGTCGCACAATTGTCAATTTCCACAACTTTTTATCACTCTAAACAGAAACTCTATGAAAACAAAAACTTCCCATTTCCTCGTGTTACTGACACCTGGAAACCTCTATATTATTTTCTATCTCTATCGATTTGCCTGCTGTAGATGTTTCATATAAATAGTATCCTATGATTTTTTTTTTGTATGTAATATAAGTAGAATCATAGGATATTTTTCTTTTTGTGCCTGGCTCATTTCCTTTAGCAACATGCCTTCTAGGTTCACCCATATAGCAGGCAGCCTGCATTTAAAGGCAGATTCCATTGTATGTGTCTGTGCCACATTCTGTTTATCCATTTACCTAGTAGGTTGTTTTTGGCTCTCAGCTATTGTAAAGATTGCAACAATGAACATCAGTGGTCAAATATCTCTTTTTAGTTCCTTGGAGGAATTGAATTTTGGAACCTATGGTAAATTTTGTGTTTAATGTTTTGCAGAAACATTATATATAATGTTCCAACACCATTTTACATTCCAATTAGCAAAGCACAAGGCTTCTCTGTTTCTCCGTGTCCTTGCCAATCTTAGTATTTTCCATTTTGTGAATGCTAGCCGTCCTAATGAGTGCAAAGTGGAATTTCACTGTGGCACTGACTTACTTGGAATTCCTCAATGGCTAACAACTGTGAGTATTTTAATGTGTTTGCATGCTGTCTACATTTACATCTATTCTTTGGTGGAATATTTGAGTTGTTTGTTCATTTTTCAGTTGGGTTGTTCTTTGTTGTTGCTAAGTTACAGGTCTTTATATAGTCTAAGCACCAATCCCTTCATATGATATGGATTCCAGGTATTTTCTCCTATTCTGAGAGTTGTCTTTGCATTTTTCATAGTACCCATATATACTACTTTTGGCCCAGATGTCTTAGTATTATGAAGAGTGAACCAAAAACTAACATCAAGTATGTGATAAATTATTCCACATGTGAAAATATCCTTGTAGAATGTCCCCATAGGATTAAAAAATATATAATTTTAGAAATCATACAACTAACTCTTCTAGACCAGGGACACTGATACACTGAAGAAGTAACGAAGATGATGATATATATATGGAACTGGAAGAAGTAACATGACTTGTGAGAATATAGTCTGTTCTCAGAGGGTGATGTATGCAGGTAAAGTAGGACCTAATATGTGCATAATTGTGTTTTGTATAGCTGTTTTCCCTTTTCCAACGAACAATCAGTGTAGAAAGGCAGTGGGGTAATGATAACGGAATGCAGATCTGGCAGTCTTTGGAGTTCCTGTGTTAACAGAGCATTTATCTTGACAAACCTCTACTTAGCTATCAACCGTGTGAGTCTTGCTTTAGGTGTTTCAAAGTCTAGAAGAAAACCTCAGAACCAAGCAAGGCAAGGGCGGGAACACATTATGTGTTGTGTATATAATGTTAGTGTGTGTAAGAGTCAAGTGCCCTGAGAGCTAACAAGAAGGTTCCATGCCTCAGTCTTCAGAGATAGAGTAGAATGTCTGAGAAGCTGCCAGGAGTTTGGTTTTGTGACAAGAATTCTCTGTGACTCTGAATTCAATGGTCCATGAGACACTGTAAAAAACTCTGCTGGGTCCTTTAGTTTACCCAGAAACCTTCCCTACAATGTATCAAGACGGTATAACATTATACCATTCAGTTAATGAGAAGAAACAGTTTTCAGTAACATGGTAGACATAAATGACAATACATGAAGTCAGTTATGTAAACCAGGAGATAAGATGTCTTGTTCTATTTATTCTATGAAAGTGTGACATCACTGTGTATGTGCCCACAGGTGTGTATGAGTGCAATTTCCTTGCATGCATATGTAGAAGCCAAAGGTTGACATTCTTTTTTTTTTTTAGATTTATTTATTTATTTATTTATTCCCTTGTTCTGGTCAACCCCGCTTGCTCTGCTCGACCCCACTTGCTCCAGCCGTCCCCACTCGCTCCAGCCGTCCGTTCGGCTCCTCTCGCTCTGGACAGCCCCGCTCACTCGGGTTGGTCTCTCCAGTTCAAGGATTCGTTTCTTATTATTCTTCATAGGTACGCTGTAGCTGACTTCAGACGCACCAGAGGAGAGCGTCAGATCACATTACGGGTGGTTGTAAGCCACCATGTGGTTGCTGGGATTTGAACTCATCACCTTCGGAAGGGCAGTCGGGTGCTCTTACCTGCTGAGCCATCTCACCAGTCCCAAAGGTTGACATTCTTGAGTGTCTTCCTCTATTGCTTTCTCTACCTTATTTTTTCTGACACAAGGTCACTCCCTGAACCTGGAAAACTCATTAATTTGGCTAGCCTGGCTGGCTAATGAGCTCCAGAGACCTGTCTATCTCCATTCTCCAACACTGGGGCAGCCCGTCATGTCTAGCGTTTATATGGATTCTGTGGATCTGAACCAGTTCTTCATGCTCACCTTGCAAGTACTTTCTCCATGAATCATTTCTCCGGCTCTCAAATCACTACTTTAAAGGTTAATTATTGGGCTGGAGAGATGGCTCAGTGGTTAAGAGCACTGACTGCTCTTCTGGAGGTCACGAGTTCAAATCCCAGCAACCACACGGTAGCTCACAACCATCCCTAATGAGAAACAAATAAAAAAACCTGTGGGCCCCAGAGCGAGAGGGACCAGAGCAAGAGGGAGGGGAGGTTAATTATTGTGTGTGCATGTTTGGCCTGCATATATGTCTGTGTTTTCCTGGTTCTTTGGAGGCCAGCAGAGGGCATCGGAGCTCCTGAAGTGGGAGTTAAAGATGGCTTTGGTGCTGGGAATCAAACACTGGTCCTTTGGAAAGCATCCAGTGCTTTTTGTTCCTTTGTTTGTTTGTTTTTGTAGTTTTTTTTTGAGACAGGTTTCCAGACAGGTTTTGTAGCCTGGATGTCCTGGCATTCACTTTGTAGACCAAACTGGCCTTGAACTCACTGATATCTGTCTGCCTCTTTCTCCAGAGTGCTAGGATTAAAAGTGAGTGCTATCACTGCCCAGAGCATCCAGTGCTCTTAATAAAATCACTGCTCTTAATAAAATCAGTGCTCCAGCAAGTCACTACTTAATCAAAACAGAAACAGAGATAAACTATATATCTACCCTGAACATTTCAAATTGTTATACATAACAGGACAGATTTTTTTTTTTTTTGAGTTTTGTGTTTCGTTGGAAGTCTCTGGGCTTGTGAAAGAAGTGCTGTCCTCAGATACCATATTCTTCTAGCTAATTTTTCTGCTTGGTGCCTTCTGGCAACCAAGTATCCATGACTTGGATGGTTTTGGAATAGCAAAGTAGCTCAGTGATAATTTCTCAATCCTAGTGTGAAAGCTGGTAACTCAGAGAGTCTGACGTATTTTTATATCACTTTATTCACAGGAAAGCATACATCTGAAACCAAAGTTCCAGATGGGAAAAAGTACTGCAGTGAATTAATTCAACACAGAGATGGATTTTTACCAGTACCTTCATAGTGGCACTTCCAGTTTTGTGTTAAATCCAAATGAGGGTTTAACACCAAATTCTATTACTGGGAGACCCGTGGCAGCCATTGTTTATAGTAAAGCAAATAAACAAATCCAATCCAACTACACAACAACCAAGCACTAAATTATATTACATAATGGAGTACTACTTGGTCATTGTCTTAGTTAGGGTTTCCATTACTGAGAAGAGACACCATGACCAAAGCAACTTTTATAAGGACAACATTTAATTGGTGCTTGCTTACAGGTTCAAAGGTTCCGTCTATTATCATTGCAGTAGAAAGCAGGGCAGCATCTAGGCAGGCATGGCACTGGAGGAACTGAGAGATCTACATCTTGTTCTGAAGGCAAACAGAAAATAAATGACTCACAGGCAGCTAGGAGGGGGTCTCAAAGCCCATGCCCACAGTGGCACACTTCCACCAACAAGGCTACTCCAACAAGGCCACACCTCCTGATAGTGCCACTCCTTGGGCCAAGGATATTCAAACCACCACAGCCTTTAATTTACAGGAAGACAGACAGAAATGAGAAAAACAAACCAGATTGAGAGAGGTAACTACTGCATTTTCCTCAATACACGGACTCCAAGAGAAGGGCATATAAGTTAAAAGTGGGGCTGTTAGAGATGAGAAATAGAAAGAACATGAGCTTTGGAGTCAGACAGGTGTGGCTTCATATTCTAGTTTTTCTATCTTAAAAAAAAAGTCATTCCTAAATCTGTCTTATTATTTAAATGTCTGAGACCAATATGCAAATTTCTGAGACCAATATGCAAATTCTGAGACTAATATGCATTCTGTGCCACTGTAGGCACTGGGAATAGTTTTCCCAATGACACCGAAATTTCTGCAGCTTACATTTTTGCGAGGAGAGAAAAATCAGCAAGCAAATAACTAAAAATGACAGATTTTTGTGATCCTTGCTTTGAAGGAAACATAGCAGAAAAGAACTGACAAGACCTACTCCAGATAAGATGACAATGAATGGCTGATTTAGGAAATGACTTGAGAGAATGAGGACCCAAAGTGGGAGGAGGAGGGCTAGCAGAACAAACACCTTTGAATCAGACAAGCTCCATGAATCCACAGCCAAATAGAGGCAGAGGATAGCACGAAGCGTGCACATTTGGCGAGGCAATTTGGAGCCATGTCTTACAGACCTGAGCAAGACCTCTCAGAAATTCTAATTTGATTTTCAAAGCAAAGGGAAGGCTTGAGGCACAGGCAGAAAGAACATGATTATGATCTCTGTTTTAAGCATTTCAACCAAGAAAATAACTTTGAATCATAGAGCATCTTGTGAAGATAATTTTTAATAATTCAGCTCAGAGACAATGAAAAGTTTCAGTCAGAAAGTAGAAGTGGGAACGGGAAAGAGTGGATGGATTTAAGAGAGAGCCTAAACTAGGTAGGGGTGTGGTGGCTTGAGCTCAGTATCAATGGGATTGGGCTGAGAAGTCCCCAGTATAGTAGTTCTTAACCTTCCTAACACTGCGACCTGTTAACACTGTTCCTCATGTTGTGGTAATCCCCAATCACAAAATTACTTCATCGCTACTTAATAACTATAATTTGCTACTGTTACAAATCATAATGTAAATATTTAGTATGTAGGATAGCCGATATGTGACCCCCTCCTCAAAGGGGTCGCAACCCACAGATTGAGAGCTGCTGCCCTAGATTAGAGAAACTTGTGTATCTGTAAGGTCTTTTTCCAGAGAGAAATAGCTAAGGTGCTCTGTTTGTGGTTAGCATCATCCCATAGACTGGGAGTACAGGAGGACTAGGAAAGGGGAAGGAGAAACCCTAACATTCAGGCATTCTCCCTGTGTGCTTTCTGGCCACCAGAATGTAAACTGTTCTGACTTATTATACCTTCTTTGCCCTGAGGGAACAAAACTAGGAACAAACCCCATTTTGCCTCCCTTACAGTGCTTCTGTTTGGAGTTTTGGTGTAGTGAGGAGTACACCAAGCACACATGCCTTGGCTGGGATGTGAATTTTAGATAGGGCTGAGACGGGAGCGTGAGGTAGGGGACAAGGACACTAGCAAGAGTGACACTTGAATTTTCAGCTGGGACTCCTGCTTGAGTGAGTGGTCTGCAGACTTGGGTGAAAAGGGAAGTGAGAGACACAGAACTCAGATGGATTTTGAAGATATTGAGAGTTGTATGTGTGGTCCTTTCTAGAAGGCAGTGAACAGAGGTGGCAGATTTCAAATAGAACTATGAATCCAGGTTGAGTGATGTGCATGTTAGAGTACATGTCTAATACTATGCAAAGGTTGGCCCTGGGGACAACTGTCTAGGTTTAGGGCCACTTTAAATAAGAAACTTGGAAGTTATGTCACTTGCTAAGAGTATTAGGTGAGACCAAACATGTACTATGATTTGAAAGACATTTTGCGTATAGTAAGGTCTGAATACATCAGGAATACATGACAATGATTTGTATTAATCTTACAAGGATGTTTGTGACAGGTGTTCATAATTAACAACTTTTTTTGTTTGTTTGTTTTTCGAGACAGGGTTTCTCTGTGTAGCCCTGGCTGTCCTGGAACTCACTTTGTAGAACAGGCTGGCATCGAACTCAGAAATCCTCCTGCTTCTGCCTCCCAAGTGCGTGTGCCACTATCGCCCAGCATAATTAACAATTTTTTAAACGCTAGAAACAATCAAAATATCCAACAATCCGTTCTAAATGAGTAAATTATACACATGAATATATAAAGGAACATAATAGACAATGCATAAAATGAAACTGTGTTGGTATATACTATTTATGTAAAGGACACATGTAATGCAAGGGTGATGGAGATCATTCTTGTATGTGGCCCTCCTGATCCTCCTCCTAGACTCACTCTACTTTATTAAGTAGGGTTGTGACTAGCTCTAACTCAGTGTGATCCCATCTGGGTAAGAGAGGTATATGTCCAACCCATCTCTGGCTCTCGCTCTCGCTCTCTGGAAGCCTTGCCTCACAAATAAAAGCAGGTTTATTGAGATGTATTTTGATGCAGAAGCAATCTTTACTGTATTCAGCTACTGGTATTTTGAACTAAATTTGCTGCATCATAACCCAATCTATCTTAGTTAATCTGCTTTAGAGAAAAGATTAAAAATAAAAACAAGAGGGATCAGGTGGTGGGGGAAATGGAGGGAGTACTGGGAAAGACAACTGGAATTGGGGGACAACTTGGGGATGACCTAGAAACCTAGTGTAATGGAAACTCCCAGAAGCCATGAGGGTGACTCTAGCTAAGACCCCTAGTAATGGGGGATATGATGTCTGAACTGGCCATCTTCTGTACCTAGGCCAGACTTCTGTTGAGGAACTGAACACTCACACAGCCACAATTTGACTTGTGTGTCCTGCCTGAAAGACATGCTCAGATAAAGTGGGTACAGAAATTGTGGGAGTGGCCAACCAATGACTGGTCCAGCTTGAGACCCATGCCACAGGAGGGACCCCACCCCTGAAGCTACCTGGAGGGCCAGGAACCAGAGGCAGGATAACCCAGAGATCCACGATAGAACCAAACACAATTGTCAATTAAAAAATCAATGAAATGATTATTAATGATATTCTGCTATACTCAGAGAGAGGAGTTTAGCATGATCATCATTAGAAAGGCTTCATCTAGCAACTGACGGAAACATGCTGAGATGCACAGCCAAACATTATGTGGAACTTGGTGGATTTTGCAGAAGAGTGGGAAGGGAGGATTGTAGAAACTAGAGGAGTCAAGGACACCACGAGAAAAATCACAGAGTCTACTAACCTTGAGTCCTAGGGGCTCATAGAGACTTAACTGACAGCTAGGGAACCTGCATGGGTCTGACTAGGCCCTCTGCATGTATGTTATGATTGTGCAGTTTTCTCTGTTTGCAGGAGAAGGGACTGTCTGACTCTTTTGCCTGCTTTTGGGACCCTTTTCTTCCTACTTGGTCTCTATGGCCAGCCTTAATACTGAGGAGAGGTGCCTAGTTTTACTGCAATTTGTATGCCATATTTGATTGACATCTGTGGGCGTGGCCACATGGGCCAAAGATGGCACCCTGGCTCTAAGCTAAGCTCCCTGACCTCGCTTGTTTACCTCAGTCTCAATCATGCGCAGTAAAAGCAGCACGTGTAACTTGTTGGAGAGGTTAGTGCAACAATACCATTATATCAGCCAATCCTGCATGCTGCCTTGGAGGTGTGCATCGATGATTGGGTGGTGTGAGGTGATGTGAGTGAATGGAAGAGGATAAATTGTGGGCAGTCCCAGAGGGAAAAAGGATTGATGATTGATGATGATGATTGAGGATGACTGGAGGATGATCGATGAAGAAGGAGGAAGAAGGAGAAAGCTGGGAAAGCTGCAAGAAACCTCCAAATAAAGAGAAGTGGCTGCAGCTGCTCTGGAACCTGCTTTGGAGTCCTTGTCGTTTATTCCCGCTCTCTGCTGGTCAGAGATTGGGGCTGCGACAACTGGTGGCCCGTACAGGGATGCGACATTTTGGTGCCGAAAATCGGGAAGAAAACAGACAAGGAGAACTTGACTTGGAAGAGAGTGGACTGAGAGTGCGAGCAGCTAGAGAGAAAGCGTGGGTACTGGTCCAAAGGGAAGACGCTGAGAGCAGCCAGGGAAGCAGAAAGCAGAGGCACAAGCTGTAGCCGGCCTGAGAGCAGTCAGAGAAGCGGAAGCAGGAGTCCTTGCTGTTAGAAGTAGGACGAGAGAAGCCGCAAAAAGGTCCACAGTAAGTATCGGGAAAGATATTTTTAGATGAGTAAGGTTCCCGGTCATTGGGACGAGCAAAGTTCTCAGTAATTGAGACGAGTAAAATTCCTGAGTTACTTGGGGTCCACTGTAACAAAAACGATAGAGCAGGGCATGGAGGTTTTAGAGGAAGTGAAGATCATATCACAGCACAGTGGACAGAGTGGCAAGTGAAGAGGAAAAAAGTTTAAAAAGAGGGAAAATGAAGAGGGTAGTTCAGATGAGACTCCAAGTTCCTCCAACAATGAAGAGGAGCTAACTTCCAGAGTATCAAAAATAAGAAAGGACAGGCCTCCAGAACCATCTGCTCCATTATTAACTTTGCCATCCTATTACGGGGAAGAGCGTGGCAAGGGGCACAGTAGGCATGCGTCTGTATGGCATAATATCCCTCCTGAGGCAGGCGCTTTCCCAGTGTTTCAGGACCAGCAGGGTCAGAGATACCATGAACCCCTGGATTGGAAAGTTATCCAGAGGCTCAAGGAGTCAGTATCAACATATGGGGTACAGGCCTCATTTACTGTTAGCCAAGTAGAGGCATTACAGAGGCATTGTATGACTCCTTTTGATTGGATGAATCTCAGTAAGGCAGTCCTGATGGGAGGAGCCTATTTGAATAGGAAAGCTGCATATCTAGAATACGCCCTTGAGCAGGCTGCCGCTAATGCTACCAATGGTCAGTCAGCCTGGAACATAGATATGTTTATGGGACAGGGAAATTTCACAAATAACCAGATAGGCTATCCCACTCAAGTTTATGAACAGATTAACACCTGTGCTATAAAGGCCTGGAAAATGATTTCTGGAACGGGAGACTTAGGAGCGAGCCTTTCTAAGGTACTTCAAGGGGAAAGGAGCACTTTTCTGATTACCTTGCCAGAATGGTTGAAACTGTAGGTAAAGTGTTTCTGGATGTGGATCAAGCCATGCCTCTTATTAAGAAATTAACTTATGAACAGGCCAATAAGCATTGTAGGGATGCCATCTGACCTTATAAGAACAAGTCAGTAGATGTCTGGCTGAAGGTATGCAGAAATATTGTAGACACATCATTGACTGTTGAAGGATTTGCCACAGCTATCTTAGCAGGACAGAAAGGACAAAGGAATAGAACTGGCTTGAAGGGTATCAGTGGGAGACATTTCTCCTGTGGCCAACCTGGGCATATTAGAAAGGATTGTCCTAATCGCTTCCACGGTGCTGTGGCCCCTCTGGCTAGGCAACCTAAGCTTTGCCCAAGATGCAGAAAAGGAAATCATTGGGCTGGAGAATGCCAGTATAAATGAGATGTGGATGGCCACCCTCCTGTGCCCGTACAACCAGGTGTGAGGTCAAAAAATGGGCCACGGGGCCCTCTGCCCCAGGGCCCTCAAATATATGGAGCAGGGCAGACACCCACTCAGTGGCCCATAATGTAGCAGATCCCTTGACATCCCCGTTTGAGGGTAACCCCAGAAGAGCTACCGCAGGAAGCACAAGATTGGACATCTGTGCCACCACCAGACTCATATTAACACCAGCTATGGATATAAAAGTTATTACCTCTGATTTTAAGGGACCTCTTCCTGACAATACTGTGGGCCTACTTTTGGGTCGCAGTTCAGCTACCTTAAAAGGGCTAACAGTGCATCCAGGGGTGATAGATTCAGATTATGTAGGAGTGGTAAAAATCATGGTTTCCCCCCCCCCAGGTATATGTGCTATATCTCCAGGAGATAGAATTGCACAGATAGTATTATTCCCCAGTTGTCATGCTAAGTATATCTATAGCACAGCTGATAGCAAAGGCACTGAAAATAAGTGTAGGAGCTTTTGATAAACAACCAGAAGCCATAATTAGCCCCTATACACCCAAACAAATAGAAGTGTTAGCTGCTACTAATGATGAATGGGCGGTGGTGTGTACAAGTATGACAGGTGATTTTGATAATCATTACCCCTTTAGTCCATGGATTCAGTTTGTTTTAAGAAATCCTGTGATTCTTTTCCTAAGATCACAAGGCTGCAGCCAATTGCAGGTGCCGTTAATGTATTTACAGACAGATGTAAAGGAGGCACTGGGGTGATATATAGGGAAGGTTCTCCCCCCCAAATTTATCTTTTTCCACATGTATCAGCACAAGCAGCTGAGCTGAATGCAGTCTTGCAAGTGTTTCTAGAAATAGAAGAATCTTTTAATTTAATATCAGACAGTCAGTATGTGGTTCAAGCTGTATAGTGATTGGAAAATGTGGGTTTGATAAAAAAGACATCTGCTGTTTTTGAACTATTAACTGCAATACGAAAGTACATATGGGACCGTAAGAACCCCTTTAATATTGTTCATATCAGAACTCACACAGGACTTCCAGGTCCATTGACAGAGGGCAATGCTATTGCAGATAAATTTACCCAGACTATATTTGCATTTCTAACAAGTTCGCCAGTGCAACTTGCCCAGCATTTTCATAATAAATTCCTTGTTAATGCCATGACTCTCCGACATAAGTTTGGAATTACAAGAGAACAGGCCCGAGAAATTGTCCTCCAATGTGGCCATTGTGTTTCATTGTTGCCACAACGGAGTATTGGAGTTAATCCTCGAGGGTTAAAACCCTTGATGATTTGGCAGATGGATGTGACACATGTCCCTGAGTTTGGAACTTTAATATATGTACATGTTTCCATTGATACCTGTTCTGGAGTAATTTTTGCATCAGCACATGCAGGGGAAAAAGCACAACATGTTATTTCTCATTGCCTCCAGGCTTTTTGCAGCGTGGGGCCTTCCAAAGCAATATAAAACAGATAATGGCCCTGCTTATACGTCCCAAAAATTTATGAATTTTTGTCAGGCTATGGGTATATATGTACATCATGGATTGCCTTACAATTCTCAGGGCCAAGGCATAGTAGAACGTGCCAATGCTAGCCTTAAACAAGCCTTAATTAAACAAAAAGGGGGAATAGGGGCACAATTCCAGTCCCCCAAAGATAAATTAAATCTAGTATTATTTATACTTAATTTTTAAAAATTGGATTTGCATGGCTGTAGTACTGCAGATAGGCACTGTTTGCCACGTGCCCAGAGGGCTATCTCTGTGTTGTGGAAAGATGTTCTTATGGGTCAATGGAAGGGCCCAGATTATGTATTGGTCTGGGCGCGGGGAGCAGTGTGTGTCTTTCCATAGGATCAAGAAAATCCTATCTGGGTGCCTGAACGATTAGTTCGACAGTGGAGAACACCGCGCCAACAAGATGGAGAGGATAACTCATCTACTGATGATGGTGATAGGTATACTTTCAATGATGATTAGCTCCTAAGAAGTGGATTTGTGGGGTGTTGTTAAGGCTCTTCCATTTCTAGTGCCCTTTAGTGTGGATGTTACAGTTTTAAAATCTTTGCAATTGCCATCCACAGTCATGGAAAAGGAATGTTTTGTTTAATGTGTCTTTGAAGGGTAGCCTTTGTTCTTCTATAAAAAGAGCCCATGTGGGATGCATACAATTGTTTAGTCAACTTTGGTATCTGGATAGGGCGTTCCACAGATAAATCAGCACCTCCTCAACCTAGGTGGATAGCTCGATGCAGAGCTGAAAGAGAGTGGCCGTTCACCTGGACAGAATGTTAAGATAGCCGGATGGTGTGGGCTAATAATGATTATAGTGTTACCATTTTTTTTTTATATCTATGATAGCTTTTTGAGACTTATCAAAATCCTCATCAGTTGGTTACCTCAGATCCCTTTAAGTCACATGTCTAGGTTTGTATAACTTCTGTGCAGTCTCATAATCTCTCATATACAGCCAAGTTGTCTCGCAAGCTTTGAAAGATGTTGCTGAGGAATTGGAGTTGTGATTTTGACAAAGGGCATCAATCACCACCATGACCACCGTGAATAATACCTGAATCTACATTGGCATAGCACAGCAGTGGTCAGAGATGCTCGTGGAACCTCCAGCATAATAAAGAACTGGGGTGGGATGGCATTCTGGGCATTCCTTTTGATTGATGTGTGTGGAGGAATGATTTGGTGGATGGTGTGCATGTGAAGGCAAGCTAAGGCAGACCAACGTGTGCTGATACAAGCGATGGCAGCTATAGAGATTGGAGGCTCACCCCAAATTTGGCTCAATATGATGGACAGTTAATCAATGACGGGTAAGATTCTGCAAGGGTCCCACCAACCTAAGAGGTCTGTGCCATAAAAGCTGCATGGGTCTTGATGATGAGTAAGGGGGAACCCCTTGTCAGGACAACCTAAGGCAGATGCGTTCCCGGAGGTAAAGGAGGGAGTTCCAATCGGGACAACCTAAGTCAGATGCAGTCCCAGAGCTCTTATTTAAACAAAAAGGGGGAGATGTGGGGAGCGGGCGTGGCCACATGGGCCAAAGATGGCGCCCTGGCTCTATGCTAAGCCCCATGACCTCGTTTGTTTACCTCAGTCTCAATCATGCGTAGTAAAAGCAGAACGTGTAACTTGTTGGAGAGGTTAGTGCAACATCTCGCAATAACATTATATCAGCCAATCCAGCATGCTGCCTTGGACGTGTGCGTCTATGATTGGGTGGTGTGAGGTGATGTGAGTGAATGGAAGAGGATAAATTGTGGGCAGTCCCAGAGGGTAAAAGGATTGATGATGATGATTGAGGATGACTGGAGGATGATCGATGAAGAAGGAGGAAGATGGATGAAGAAGGAGGAAGAAGGAGAAAGCTGGGAAAGCTGCAAGAAACCTCCAAATAAAGAGAAGCGGCTGCAGCTGCTCTGAACCTGCTTTGGAGTCCGTGTCATTTTTTTCCCACTCTCTGCTGGTCAGAGATTGGGGCTGAGACAGACATCCATGGGAGGCCTGCCCTTTTCTGAATTAAAAAGGAGGAGTGAATTGGGGGTGAGGGTGAGGGTGGAGAGGGAAGGACTGATAGGAAAGGAGGGAGGGGAAACAGCAGTCAGGATGTAAGATCTGAGAGAAAAATAAATTTAAATAACGAGTGGGCTGGAAAGATGGCTCCGCTGTTAAAAGCACTGGTTGTTTATGCAAAGGACCCAGGTTCAGTTCCCTGGACCCACATTTTGTCTGTAACTCCAGTCCCTGGGGATCTGATGACCAGGCACCCATGTGATGCACATACATACATGTAGGCAAAAACACTCATACACGTAAAATAAGCAAATTAAATAAATCTAAAACAAAAACCCCAAAGAAACAAAACAGCAGCGGCAGAAGTAAGATACCAGGATTGTGCTTGGGAGAAAAACCAGGGCCGAGGAGCAGAGATGGGGGGACCTGGTGTGCTTGGGAGAAAAACCAGGGCCGAGGAGCAGAGATGGGGGACCTGGTGTGCTTGGGAGAAAAACCAGGGCCGAGGAGCAGAGATGGGGGGACCTGGTGTGCTTGGGAGAAAAACCAGGGCCGAGGAGCAGAGATGGGGGACCTGGTGTGTTTGGGAGAAAAACCAGGGCCGAGGAGCAGAGATGGGGGGACCTGGTTTGTTCTCTATTCTCTTTCGGGTTACTTGACGGTTTCAAATGTAAGTGTGTAAAAATTTTAAAACAATTAAAGGCAGTATAGGTCTGACAGAAACTATTAGCTTTTTCTAAAACTTAGAGAAAAATACAGCACTGATATCTTTGGAGGTAACTCCAGCTACAGAGGATCCAGCGCCTTCCTCTGGTCTCTGTGGGGCACACACACACACACACACACACAAACTCACATACTCACACACACAAACTCTCACACACACACACACATACTCACTCTCACACACACACAAACACACACACAAACTCATACACACACTCACACACACACACACACACACTCACTCGCAGACACATACACACACACTCACACACATACCACACAAAAAAACAAAAGATAAAAACTGAAAATCTTTTTTTTTTCAATTTTTATTAGATATTTTCTTCATTTACATTTCAAGTGTTATCCAGAAAGTTCCCTATATCCTCCCCCCTCCCGGCCCTGCTCCCCTACCCACCCGCTCCCACCCCTTGGCCCTGGCGTTCCCCTGTATTGGGGCATATAAAGTCTGCATAACCAAGGGGCCTCTCTTCCCACTGATGGCCAACTAGGCCATCCTCTTCTA
>LR754571.1:1995-37253 GCA_902729485.2 Mus minutoides | reverse complement strand
CAGAGCAGTGTTTCCCTTGTTTCACATTCTCACTATCATGTCTTGCCACTTGATTTTTTTGTTTGTTTTGTTTTGTTTTGTTTTGTTTTGTTTCATTTTGTTTTGTTTTGTTTTGTTTTTCAAGACAGGGATTCTCTGCATAGCCCTGGCTGTCCTGGAGCTCACTTTGTAGACCAGGCTGGTCTCGAACTCAGAAATCTACTTGCCTCTGCCACCTGAGTGATGGGATTAAAGGCGTGCGCCACCACGCCAGGTGTCACTTGAATTTTTGATGTTAGCCATTATGATGGGTATAATGTGGAACCTCAAAGGCATTTTGATATGCATTTCTCTGATGAAAAGAGTGTTTAACAGTTCTTTTTTTATTGGATATTTTCTTTATTTACACATCAAATGTTAACCCTTTTCCTGGGTTCCCTTTCAAAAACTCCAGGCTCACCAATCCAACTACTCCCACTTCTTTGTCCTGGCATTCTGCTACACTAGGGCATCAAGCCTTCACAGGACCAAGGGCCTATCTTCACATTGATGTCCAACAAGGCCATCCTCTGCTACATATGCAACTGGAGCCATGCGTAACTCCATGTGTACACTTTGGTTGATTCTTTATTACCTGGGAGCTTACTGCACTCACTGATAAGTGGATATAAGCACACAAACCCAGAATTCCTAAGATACAAATTGCAAGACACATGAAACTGAAGAAGATAGAAGACCAAGGTGTGGATACTACGATCCTTCATAAAAGTGGGAATAAAATCCCCAAGGAAGGAGTTACAGAGACAAAGATTGGAGCAGAGTCTCAAGGAATGACAATCCAGAGACTGCCCTGCCTAGAGAATCATCCCATAAACAACCACTAAACTAGGCACTACTTCATATACCAACAAGATATTGCTGACAGGAAGTTGATATAGCACTCCCTGAGAGGCTCTGCCAGTGCCTGGCAAATACAGAAGTAGATGCCCACAGTCATTCATTGGATGGATCACAAGGTCCCCAATGAAGAAGCTAGATAAAGTACCCAAGGAGCTGAATGGGTTTACAGCCCTATAGGAGGTCAGTGATTTGCAAAGTGGTACAACTGCTCTAGAAATCATGATGGAAGTTCATCAGAAAATTAGACATAGTATTACCTGAGGACCCACCTATACCACTCCTGGGCATATACCCAAAAGATACTCCAGCACATAACAAGGACACCTGCTAGACTATTTTCATAGCAGCCTTATTTATAATAGCCAGAAGCTGGAAAGAACACAGATATCTGTCAACAGAGGAATGGATAAAGAAAATGTACATTTACACAATGGAGTACTACTCAGCTATTAAAAACAATGAATTTATGAAATTCTTAGGCAAATGGATGCATCTGGAGGATGGGGATTGCATTGAATCTGTAGAGTACTTTCAGCAGGATAGCCATTTTGACTATATTAATCCTGCCAATCCAAGAGCATGGTAGATCTTTCCATCTTCTGAGATCTTGATTTTCTTTCTTCAGAGACTTGAAGTTCTTGTCATACTAATCTTTCACTTCCTTAGAGTCACACCATTGTATTTTGTATTATTTGTGACAATTGTAAAGGGTGTTGTTTCTCTAATTACTTTCTCAGCCCATTTATCCTCTTTGTAGAGAAAGGCCATCGGTTTGTTTGAGTTAATTTTACACTGTTTATCATGTTTAAGGGATCTCTGGTAGAATTTTTAGGAACCCTAAAAATTATATATACTACCATATATATATATATATATATATATATATATATATATATATATATATACACACACACACACACACACACACACACACACACACACACACACACACATATATATATATATATATATATATATATATATATATATATATATACTCTTATACTATATCTAATTTTCTGATGAACTTCCATCATGATTTCTAGATATTATTTCTCATATACTATACCCTTTTACATATATATATATATATATATATATATATATATATATATATATATATATATATATTCTTATAAATAGTATCATATCATCTGCAAATAGTGATATTTTGTCTTCTTCCTTTCCAATTTGTATCCCCTTGACTTCCTTTTGTTGTCGAATGGCTCTGGCTAGGATTTCAATTACTATATTGAATAGGTAGGGAGAAAGTGGGTAGCTTTGTCTAGCCCATGATTTTAGTGGGATTGCTTCAAGGTTCTCTCCATTTAGTTTGATGTTGGCTATTGGTGTGCTGTATATTGCTTTTATTATATTTAGGTACGGGCCTTGAATTCCTGATCTTTCCAAGTCTTTTATCATGAATGTGTGTTGTATTTTGTCAAATGCTTTCTCATCATCTAAAGAGATGATCATGTGGTTTTTGTCTTTGAGTTTGTTTATATAGTTAATCACATTGATGGATTTCCATATATTAAAACATCCCTGCATCCCTGGGATGAAGCCTACTTGGCCATGATGGATGACCGACCGTTTTTATATGTTCTTGTATTGGTTTGCAAGGATTTTTTGAGTATTTTTACATTGATATTTATAAGAGAAATTGCTCTAAAGTTCTCTTTCTTTGTTGGATCTTTGTGTGGTTTAGGTATCAGAGTAATTGTGGCTTCATAGACTGAATTGGATAGAGTACATTCTGTTTCTATATTGTGGAATAGTTTGAGGAGATTTGGAATTGGGTCTTCTTTGAAGGTCTGATAGGACTCTGCACTAAACCCATCTGGTCCTGGGAATTTTTTGGTTGGGAGACTACTGATGACTGCTTCTATTTCTTTAGGGGAAATGGGACTGTTTAGATAGTTAATCTTATCCTGATTTAACTATGGTACCTGGTATCTGTCTAGTAAATTGACTATTTCATCCTGGTTTTGCAGTTTTGTTGAGTATAGCCTTTTGTAGTAGTATCTGATTATGTGTTGGATTTCCTCAAGTACTCTTGTTATGTCTCTTTTTTCATTTCTGATTTTGTATATTAGGATACTCTCCCTGTACCCTCTAGATGGGCTGGCTAAGGGTTGATTTTCTCAAAGAACCAGTTCCTGGTTTGGTTGATTCTTTGAATAGTTCTCTTTGTTTCCACTTGGTTGATTTCAGAGCTAAGTTTGATTATTTCCTGCCATCTACTCTTCTTGGGTGAATTTGTTTCCTTTTATTCTAGAACTTCTAGTTGTGCTGTCAGGCTGCTAGTGTATGCTCTCTCTAGTTTCTTTTTGGAGGCACTCAGGGCTATGAGTTTTCCTCTTAGGACTGCTTTCATTGTGTCCCATAAGTTAGGGTATGTTGTGGCTTCATTTTCATTCAACTTTAAAAAGTCTTTAATTTCTTTCTTTTTTTTCTTCCTTGACCAAGGTATCCTTGAGTAGAGTGTTGTTCAGCTTCCACGTGAATGTTGGCTTTCTATTATTTATGCTGTTATTGTAGATCAACTTTAGTCTGTGGTGATCTGATAGGATGGATGTGATAATTTCAATATTTTTTGTATCTGTTGAGGCCTGTTTTGTGACATTATATGGTCAATTTTGGAAAAGGTACTATGAGGTGCTGAGAAGAAGGCATCTCCTTTTGTTTTAGGATAAAATATTCGGTAGATAGTTGTTACATCCATTTGCTTCATCACTCCTATTAGTTTCCATGTGTCTCTGTTTCGTCTCTCTTTCCAAGATCTTTCTATTGATGAGAGTGCGGTCTTGAAGACTCCCACTATTATTGTGTGAGGTGCAATGTCTGTTTTGGGCTTTACTAAAATGTCTTTAATGAATGTGGCTGCCCTTGCATTTGGAGCAAAGATATTCAGGATTGAGAGTTCATCTTGGGAGATTTTAACTTTGATGAGTATGAAGTGCCCCTTGTCTTTTTTGATAACATTGGGTTGGAAGTTGATTTTATTTGATATTAGAATGGCTACTCCAGCTTGTTTCTTAGGACCATTTGCTTGGAAAATTGTTTTCTAGCCTTTAACTATAAGGTTGTGTCTATCTTTTTCCCTGAGGTGGGTTTCCTGTAAGTAGCAAAATGTTGAATCCTGTTTGTGTATCTAGTCTGTTAGTCTATGTCTTTTTATTTGTGAATTGTGTCCATTGATATTAAGTGGTATTAGAGAAAAGTAATTGTTGCTTCCTGTTATTTTTGATTTTAAGTTTGGGATTCTGTTCTTGTAGCTGTCTTCTTTTATGTTTGTTGAAAGATTATTTCTTGCATTTTCTAGGGTGTAGTTTCTTTCCTTGTGTTGGTGTTTCCACTTTATTATCTTATGAAGGGCTGGATTCTTGGAAAGATATAGTGTGAATTTGGTTTTGTCATGGAATACTTTGGTTTCTCCATCTATGGTGATTTAGAGTTTTGCTTGGTATAGTAGCCTAGGCTGATATATTTGTTCTATTAGAGTCTGTATAAAATCTGGCCAGGATCTTCTGGCTTTCATAGTCTCTAGTAAGAAGTCTGGTGTAATTCTAATAGGCCTGCCTTTATATGTTACTTGATCTTTTCCCTTACTGCTTTTAATATTTTATCTTTATTTAATGCATTTTTTGTTCTGATTATTATATGTTGGGAGAAATTTCTTTTCTGGTCCAGTCTATTTGGAGTTCTGAGGCTTCTTGTATGTTCATGGGCATCTCTTTCTTTAAGGTAGGGAAGTTTTCTTCTATAATTTTATTGAAGATATTTGCTGGCCCTTTAAATTGAAAATCTTCATTCTCATCTACTCCTATTATTCTTAGGTTTGCTCTTTTCATTGTGTCTTGGATTTCCTGCATGTTTTGAGTTAGAATCTTTTGCATTTTTCATTTTCTTTGATTGTTTCCATGTTCTCTATGGAATCTTCTGCACCTGAGATTCTGTTTTCCATCTCTTGAATTCTGTTGCTGATGCTCACATCTATGGTTCCTGATTTCTTTCCTAGTGTTTCTATCTACAAAGTTGCCTCACTTTGGGTTTTCTGTATTGATTCTACTTCCCTTTTTAGGTCCTGGGTGGTTTTTCCAATTCCATTACTTGTTGGTTGTGTTTTCCTGTAGTTCTTTAAGGGATTTTTGTGTTTCCTCTTTAAGGAATTTTGCCTCTTCAGCAGTATTCTCCCTTTTTACTTTAAGTGAGTTAACAAAGTCCTTCTTCATTTCCTCGACCAGCATCGTGGTATATGATTTTAAATCTGAGACTTGCTTTTCAGGGGTGTTGGAGTTTCCAGGAATTGCTGAGGAGTAAGTGCTGGGTTCTGTTGCTGATGAGTGGTCTTGGTTTCTGTTAGTAAGATTCTTACATTTGTCTTTCGCATTCTGGTAATCTCTGGAGTCAGTTATAGTTGTCTCTGGTTGGAGCTTGTTCCTCCTCTGAATCCCTTAGCCTTTTTCCACAGTCCTGTGAATCTAGCTCTCTCCTCAGTCTCAGATGTCAGAGTAGTCTGTGCTGGCAAGCTGTCCTCTTGCAGGGAAGGTACACAGAGGTCTGGTGTTCAGACCTGCCTCTTGGCTAAAGATGAAGGCCCGATCCAGGCCCTGTCTCAGAAGATGTGTTGCCTCTGCAGCCTGCCCAATCACCTGCACAAACTACTGGTCTCTGAAGGACCCAGGACCCAAGTGACTCTCTCAGGAGCTCCTGCATGCAAAGCTCCCAGGCCTACACCTCTCCTCTGGTGGGGAAGGTACCCAGAATTCTGGATCCCTATACTAAGTCTGTCCCAGAAGCTGTGTTGCTTCTGCCTGTCCCAGAAGTTGTATTGCTTCTGCAGTCTGCTCACTCACCCTTCACAGTCTGCAAGTTGACATGTGCAGACTGGTCTCTTAAGAATCTGGAACCCAAGATGTTTCTCAATCCTGCTTCTGCTGGCAGAGCCCTCCCTGATTGTAATGTTGCATATTTAGACATGTACTTCCCCAATTATAAACCTGAAATACACCACTTCTAACTCCCTTAAATACAGAGAAAACATACCATTAATTACAAAGTGTTGCATTATGATAGATTAAACATTTATTGAGTTCTGTTGCCTCGTTTTATAGTAATGATACATTGGCCCAGATAAATCCAGTTTTGTTATTATTCGTTTTATTTATTAATTTATTTTTTAGAGATCGAGTTTCTCTGTATAGTCCTCACTGTCCTGGAACTTACTTTGTAGACAAGGCTGGTCTCGAACTCAGAAATCTGCCTGCCTCTTCCTCCCAAGTGCTGGGATTAAGGGTGTGTTCCACCACTCCGGGCTTACATTTCTATCTTAGTGACTAATCAATGGCTACTAAATTTAAGTCCTAGAGATTTACACATTTTATGAATATGTATAAAAAGGACCTTGAAATACTTTTACTTTTAAACACCTCAAACAAAATATACTTTACCATTATTTAAATAACACTTAAGCTGTATCAATTAATATGTATTTAACAGCAAAAAAGTGAATAAGAAGCTGAGAAAATATCATTCATGAATGATAAATGTTGAGTAATTTATGCAAAGTGATGTATCATTTAATAGTATATTTAGTTTTGGTAGTATGTAGCAAATCTCATCTTATATTTTTTTAATTATCTAATATGTCTAACGATTAGAACGCAAATTAATACTTATAAGAAAAAATGTATAATCTCAAGTTAGTACTTGTAAAAGTTACTTTACTACTTTATAATTCAAATGAATTCAAAATATACTTCAGAGAAAACTAGTTGCTCTTTGGATTAATATTTTATGTAATAAAATTTGTAGCCCTCATATATAATTTTATTTACATAATTGTTCTTGAATTTTACACAATACAAGAGTTTTCAGAAAATGTTAATGTAGTGCTATGTTGAATATTATTTATATCTAAAATAGAAAATCTCAAGAGATTATAATGAACAGGAGTAAATAACAGATACCAATGTTAAGGGAGTTGCAGTATCCAGAATAGAATTTTGTCAACAAAGTAATTTAAAGGAAAATATCTCAGGATGTAAAACATTCTGATTTATTGATATTGGGATAATAGAATAAAATTTTTCATACCATTAAGACACATAACATGCAATGTATAGAATTACGTGATAGATTTTTGAACAGAATTGAAAAACAAAATAAGACAAAAAAAAAAAAAAAAAAAAAAAAAAAAAAAAAAAAAAAAAAAACCAAAAACCTAAGATGACTAGTTCCTTTTTTAGGTACCCATTAGCCTCTCGTCAAATGTCATGAATAGAATTACCTGGTTTTATCCGCAATGTTTTGGCTGAAACATAGGAGAATATGTAGGTATACAAGTTATCACAATTTACTCATAGAACTCAAGGGCACTTAATTGTCATCTTCAATCAGTTCTGAGAAATTATTAACTAAAGCTGATGATACTCAGATGTATAATATATGCACACAGATTTGCTGATTGGAATAGAAAGCCATTCTATTTTAGGATAAAAATGACCATTCTGCTTTTTACACTTTATTATTATTATTATTATTATTATTATTATTATTATTATTATTTTACAAAGGTTCTATGTACCAATAAATCCCTGTAATCTATCATTTGGGATGGGAATACCCTGATCGGAAAGCCAACTGGAGAAAGATTTTCTAAAACTTACAAAGGAGGACATTCTCAAAATCATAAGGAAGGAAAGAGACATATTTTTACATGCCCATAATGTATAATAATTTGAGCTGATGAGCCGGCTAGACTGTGTGATATGTACACAGCAACACTGTTCTAGGAGAAAATAAGATACAACGTATGTTTGTCAGTGTTTAATTTCCTTCCACAGAAACAATTTCTTTCAAAAGAGTGAGTGAGGCTGTATTAGTTCCAAATAAAAGAGTAGTGGTTTTGCAAAGGACCCACATTCAATTCTGAGCACTCATATGGAGGCTCACCCCACCTATAGCTCCAGTTCACAAGCTTTCTATGACCCCATGGGCATCAGAATGTGAACTAACATACATAGAAATAAAACATTAACTCATACAAAGTAAAAGATAAAAGCTATATATGTCTAGTCAGTCTGTAATGAAAGTCTTGATTTTTGACTGCAGTAAGGAATCTAAATATTATTGTTATAATCAGAAAGGTTTTCATTTTTAATTTTTTGTAACAAAAATACAATTACATAATTTTTCACTTTCTCTGCCCTCCAATGCTACCACTTACACTCCTTTACTCTCTAAAACTTGTGAACTATAATTTTTTTTAAAAAAATTGTTACATATTCCTAATATATAAATACAACCTTCACAAGCCATATCATATTACTTGCATGTTTATGATTTCAGGGCTCACCACTGAGATTTGTTAAGTAGAAATAGTACTCACACCAAAAGTTTGGTGTGTGCTTCTCACAAGCGTTGACTCTAATTTTTTAAATAATACATATATATTTTATTTGTTTTGATGTAAAGTTTTTCAAAGGATGTGATTTTCTATGATAGTAGATTTAGCAAAACTTAGATATTAACAAAATCTAATCATTTACTTCTCATGTATTAAAGAATTTCTTTTTGTTAATAACTCATATTATATGAAGTAGTTATCCTTAGTTTTGGAGCACAGGTGCTGTACTGGGTCATAAGTTACTTGATGAATGACAGCAGATGCATTCACTGAAATAAGTAGAAGGAAAGATGAAACTCATCCATCCACAATTCTTCATTCATAATTGGTGGACAGCAGACTTGTGCTCTCGTGGTGAGAACTTAGAATTGTATGCAGGGCACACCATGGTTTCTCCTGCCTTAACTTTCTGAATATTGAGATGACACGTTGCAACACTAGCTAGATTGCTTTAATTTTTAATGCCACTGTTAAATGGAATTAATTAATTTTAGTATTGAAGTGTATTTAATATATCCAGGTATGCCTAGGTGATCAAAATGAGTTTAATGGGTGCATGAAAGAAAGACTTCTGTGTTTTCCTCTAAAGTTGGAGAGGTCACTTTGTAGCATGGATGACCCTGGAGCTAAGAATGTTCAACATCACTTTGCTCATTTATTTTATTGATATGAAACTATAGTATGGCATATGAAGAGAGTTATGTGACAAGACATCCTTGTACAGCCATAGTGGGACAGTTTCTTGTTAAACTTGGTGCATCAGAGAAGAAAGATACTGGTGGGAGCAAGTGATGAGGTACTCTCTCAGAGCTAGAGCAGAGGAGGGGATTGGGTGAAGAACTCGGGGAGTGGGGACCAGGAGGGAGAGCAATTTCTGGAATATAAATAAATAAAATAATTTAATAAAAAAGAGGGAAACAATACACTCAGTTTCTCTTAAGATTTAAGTAGAACAATATTATTCATTATAATAGGCAGGATATCTTAATTCTTTTTTTAAAGTAACTAAATAGAATTTCAATGTTAAGTAAGTTTGTTGTTAGGAAACTATTTTTCATGTATCCATAAAAGAAAAAAAAAAAAAAAAAAAAACAAGAATGTGCTTTTCTTTTTTCCTGCAAATAAACCATAGAACTCCTCTTTTGAGAAGACTTACTGTCTCCTGCCTCCTTAATAATCCTGGTTTTACTGCAGACAGGTGCGTTTTTCTTCCTGGTTATTCTAAGAGTCAGGCAGAACAGCACTGCTGCAGGGTCCTGTTCTCTGCATCCCTGACAAATGCTCTCAACTTCTCTACTTCTTACTCTTCTTTTAAACAATAATTATTAAAAAACATTATTCAGGATCTTAAGATTTTCAAAAGTTAAAACCTGCCTATAATTTTTTTCTTTTTATGTGATGTAGCTGATGGGTGATTTTCAACTAAGAAAAAAATGTCATCAATTAAATGTTAATATTTGGGTCTGCAGAGATGGCTATGCAGTTAAGAATTCTTCAAAAGGTCCGTGAAGACTTGAGTTGGAATTTTGATGGGGATTGCATTGAATCTGTAGATAGCTTTTGGCAAGATAGCCATTTTTACTATATTGATTCTGCCAATCCATGAGCATGGGAGATCCTTCCATCTTCTGAGATCTTCCTCAATTTCTTTCTTCAGAGACTTGAAGTTCTTGTCATACAAATCTTTCACTTCCTTCGTAAGAGTCACACCANCGGGAGGGGGGAGGACATAGGGAACTTTCTGGATAACACTTGAAATGTAAATGAAGAAAATATCTAATAAAAGTTGAAAAAAAAAAAAAAAAAAAAAGAATTCTTCAAAAGGACCTGAGTTTGGTTCCCATTATTCTCACCGTGGATACTAAACACACATGTTTCAGATCCACGGTAGCAAACACCTTCTTCTGGAATAGTGAGCACCATGAATTCATGGGATACACTTACAAAGATATAGGCAAAATATTAAGGCACATATAATAAAAACAATATGTAAAATATTAATACAGTATGTGGTTCTCACATAGTATGTGTAGCTATTCATTAATGCTTATGTGAATAAGTTTGTTTGTATTCCAGCAGATTTTAAAACAATTTTAAGGGAATAAAAGCAATACCATTTATTTTAAGCCAGTGAAATATAGAAATTACTAATTCATATGCTCTAAAACTAAAGATATTTTTCTTATCAACATACAGTAAGAAGTCCTGAAAGAAATGAGAAAAAAAGAGAGAGCAAATTTCAATATTTAATTAATTGATAAGATAAAATTGATAAAATGTACATAAAATAATTTAAAGCTTCTTGTTACTTCTCCATTTCTATTTATTTATTTACACTAGAGAACATGTTTTATATATTTATTTAATCCATTTCACCCAATATGTCACTTAAACATTGGTTGTTATATATCCTATACCATTTTCTATAAAATGATTTTTAGTAGAAGTGTCCTTTTCCTGTTGCTCATCTCAACACCAAAGGTGTCCTTGTCACCTTTTGATGACTCAGTATCCATAAAACATTAGTTTCTACCAAAACCAACAATTCCTGAATTTTCAAAAGGGAGGGGAAGCGGTGGTATTTGAGATTCTCAGTTTCTTTTTTTTATTTTTTGCCATCAGTGTTAACAGGTTATGCAGTGAGACACGTGTACTTATGTCACGTGTATCTGTGGAGGAAGACACATGACATTAAATGATCATTGTACATTACCAAGTCCCAGAGTAAATATTGATTTTTGGGTGACATGGTACATAAATAATTTCCAAGTTGACACACATAGTGTTCTTTAACGTCAATTGTATTGTTTTTACAATGGCTGGAGATTACATTTCTTCAGTTGAATGAATCGCTCATTTCACACTCCTTCTGCCAACTTGAAAGAGACTAATGTCTATAATTTTAAATATGTATCCTAAAATTTTAAATCCACATATTATCATTAAAAATTAAGTATTATCAAAACTGTCAAGCAATTCAAAACTTGCTTGTCAATACCTAAGAAAGACTGCCTAGTAGGCTTTCTCTGAATGTCATGTTGAAAGCAAAGCCAATAAGCTCTTTACACTGTAATAACCTTGCTTTATCCTGTCTTCAACTAAGTCCAATATAATGAGCAGAATGTTCCTAAGGATTAGTTCTTGGCAATTATGAACAAAATCTTATGTCAATGAAACAGTTGCCAATACCATTTTTTTAAAAGCACTGTTTGTTATTCAGTTTATTAAAGAAATAAAACATTTCAAATAAAAAAAAACTTGTTTCTATTTCTATACACTATTGAATTATTATGTTAAAAAAAACCCTGAACTTTGAAATGTGGATATTCCTTTATACATTTACAATGTAAGTTGACTTTGAAATGGTTAAAATACTTAAGTGTATTCCATAGAGCAAAAATATTTACTCCATCACTACTGAAATGATCACTATAAAATGTGTAAGTTCTTATCTACGTGAAGTTTTTTGAGGTCATTTCTACATATTTTAAATATACACATTTTAATGATATTAAGAAGAAGATATTAGTTCAATATAATACAACTAAGTATATCACCTAAAATTATGTCTTTGTTATACAAACTGTCATTTATGGGAGATAGTAAGGTTTACATGTTGATATAGAAGTGTTCAATTCAATAGAGTGTTAAACAAATAACTGGAATATTACTCAAATATATTCAATTGTCTTTAGTCTCAGCAATCTTTCACATGTCTGTAAAGAATACATGGAGGAAAACTGTCATCCTCAGACATTGCTCTGCTCACTAATTTCCATAATGGTGAATAAGTCAGTTGAGAAGCATTCACAGAAAGCTAATAAAAGTTTATATCTTAAGGAATCATTGAGAAATTACTTCAGATAATGTTTCCTCTTTGTGTTATACATGTTCAGCGAGGTCTTTAAAATTCATGGGGATTTCAGTTCTAGTAAATGTGGAGTGAAATTTGTCCCTTCCATTGTTCTGCAACCACCTCTACCACTGCCAACAAAATAAAGTGCCATTCTTTGTTTTAATATGGAATTATTATGTGGCAACTCCTCTCTTTTGAGAAGTCTTTTTAACATCTCTCTACTCAAATGTACCATGTGTATTAACCTAACATGTTGTTTTGATCCTGATGCTCATTATTATTGTTGTTGTTGTTGTTGTTGTTGTTGTTGTTGTTGTTATTGAATATATTTTAAAATCTAGTCATTATCCTCGTCTTAATCCTCCCTCCTACATTTCCTCATCCCATTCCCTTTCCCCACCCCCACTGTCTCCAAGAGGATTTTGCCCCAAACCCTACCAGAACTCCAGGGCCTCAAGTCTCTCTAGGGTTGGGTGCATCTTCTCTCACTGATGTCAGACCAGGCAGTCCTTTGTAGTCTTTGTGTCTAGAGCCTCATATCAGATAGTGTGGGCTGCCTGGTTGACGGCTATGAAATACAGATTCTTAGTCTCATGAAGCTCTTTTTTCTTTTCTTTTTACTTTTTTATTATATATTTTCTTTATTTACATTTCAAGTGTTGTACCCTTTTCTAGTTTCACCCCTGAAAATCCTCTATCCCCTCTCCCCTCCTTCCTCTCCCCAACTCACCCACTCCCTATCCTGGTTCTTGCATTCCCCTAGACTGGGTCTCAGAGCCTTCATAGGACCAAGGGTATGATGTTCTTAATGGGCAGTGAAAAATGAACTAGGAAGAGATTCTGTTTTTTGTTTGTTTGTTTGTTTGTTTTGTTTTTTGTTTTCTATCATGAGAGCTGGTTGTCTCTTACATCATTTCTTTTTAGCTTTTTATTTTCCTTCAGTTACATTAAAATATAAATACAAAAGTTGATAGTTTACAATGCTCAGAATATGTATACAAATGATTTAAAAACTTGGAGCATAAAATGGATTTCAATGACTAGATCTAAAAAGATATTAATAACAAAATCAACTGTATGAGAAACGGTTCTCATATAGTATATTTGGTAATTGTGAAATGTTTGAGCAAATAAGTTTTTTTGACACTGTAATGGAATGGTTAAATGAGTTATAATTTGAGAAATTGAAAAATTAATATTGTTAAAAATTGAGGTAGGACAAAAATAGAAATATGGTCAACAAAACTAAGAATGCATAATCACACATATGGTAAATATTGTGGAGTACTAGGAAGGTAGTCACAAGAAACAGGCAGGAGAAGATGAATTTTCAAAAATAAATCTAGACCACAAACAAAGAAAAGGTCAGTTAAGGGACCTAATAACTTTTGATTCATGTTATAATTATGCCATATTACATATAAATTACGTATGTATGTTTTAGTACAAGTATATCAGTATGAAATCTATGTATGGTTAGTTTAAACTAGCGTTTATTTTAGTAGTTCTTATTTAGTTGTTTTTTGTAATATTGTCTGCATGTTTTACAAACTTTTCTAGGAATTTTATGATGTTTTCTTAGCTTCAAGTTTTTGTGGCTATTTTTTAAAAGTCAATACCAAAACTCATAGTAAAGTTTATCTGCATTTTCATATATTAAAATTTAGGATATATACAAGTTAATTAGGTCATGAGTGTTCTGCCACCTTGAATAAAGTTTTCCTATTATGAATTAATGAATGGATTGGTCAGATTTGGACAATAATCTCCTGCTGCCTTATTTCTCTGACATGTACCTCTTTTACCAAGAAATCTGTCTTTCCTTAGAACCTGAATAGAACTACCACCACCTTGGGACCTGGGGTTGTCTAGCAGCAGAAAAATTATTCTATTGGCAGAACATCAAAACAGAAGCTAAACAACAACAACAACAACAACAACAACAACAACATTAAAACATCACTGCTCATCTGTCTGTCTTTTTCTCTGTTTCTTGCTGTATTTTTCTTTTTCTGTTTCTGTTTTTCTCTCTCTTTCTCTCTTTCTCTTTCTGTCTGTCTTTACCTTTGTCTGTCTGTCTGTAACAATCAATAAATTAGAGGTTATGTATTTGTAAAAGACAAAACTGTTATGTAGTTGGATTGGAGGTTAAAAGGGAAAGTAGGGAGTGATTTATTTTATTATAAAAATAAAGAAAATAAATAGAAAATAAAATAAAATAATAGACCTCAGTCTCCTGTATGTTTTAGTGCCTTGTACAGACATAGGAAATTATGGTCTTTGCACCATCTGTAAAGAGAGCACATGAGGTGAACATACTGGATTTTTTCAGCTCAAGAGACAACTAACTGCTTTCCAGATGTTTTCCCTAGGATTTTTCTATGAAGATATAATTTAAAAAGAGATACTGGAATATAGAGTAATCCTTCTCAAACATCAGTGTACCCTCAACCCACCAGTATGGAAGCACACATGACAACAGCATTTTCTGAGTGAGGTCAAGAATTGAAAGCTTCTATCAGCTGGATGAGCAGTCTTTTATTTCTTCCTTATTCCCACCCAAGCCAGAAACAGCTTTCTAGAGCTGAGCAGTGAACTCAAATAATGTGATTTCAACACTACAGGGCTCTTTCTTGTGGTTTTATACCTGTGTTAGCCTTGAACACAGAAATTGTGAAGATGAAAGATTTTGTAATAATAAACATCAAGATTTTCTGATAAGCTCAGAGGATATTTGCCAGGCCACCCATAAACAAGACATACTGAAGGATACATTGAGTATTAGTCACCTGGAGATTTAGGTAGATATGTCCATGAGACCTATCTACAAATGAGAGGAAANTCATTAGACAGCTCATCTTATGTTGCCCTAAATGAACCAGTGGTTCAGGCTAGCCTTCCTGAAATCCACATTCAATTACTGCAGATTGGCAACACAAAATCAAGAATTGTTCCCAGCTTGCTTGCTTTTCTTTATTTTTTTCCTTCTTCCTTCCTTCCTTCCTTCCTTCCTTCCTTCCTTCCTTCCTTCCTTCCTTCCTCCCTCCCTACTCCCTTCTCTCTCTTTTTTTCTCCTCATCTCTCTCTTTGTCTCTTTCTTTATAGAAACTGATCAGAAGGATATCATAACCTATGGATATAAAACAAAACTAAAGCTTTCCTCAAGATTTATTAGTTTGTTCTATTCTATGATGAGATAAATCCAGGGCAAACAAAATCAAATGACTATAGGGTAATTGTCTTGACATCTATAAAATACTTCCATCCATAGATCATTGTAACAAAGTCATTAGTGGAGAATTCTGGAGGTTGCCTAGTGTCTTCCTGTATAATACATTTCATTCTCTCTACATGCTGTTGGGAACTAAATTCCCTAATGAGTACAAATCCATATCAACTGTCTTAAAAACATAAGGGATTTAAAACACCCCAGTTAATAAACTATGGTAATCTTTGTATAATGAAATGGAAAAAGATTTAAATGATTTCCACATGAAGAGCAATCTGTCTCCCTGCAAATAATGTATCTAGAGAACTATTTTTCAGTTTGTCTAAATTTAATTTTGTATCATTCCTCTGTGTTCTCAAAGAGTTCATTTAAAGCTATAAGGTAGAATACACATAACTATTTTAAAAGAAGATATATATAAATGAAATAAGACAGGAGATAAGATGATATGCAATACAGATTCTTAGTCTCTCTACACACACACACACACACACACACACACACACACAGATAGAGAGAGAGAGAAAGAGAGAGAGAGAGAGAGAGAGAGAGAGAGAGAGAGAGAGAGAAACTAGACCAGTGAACGAAGGAAGGGTTAAGATGGACTAAACACAAATGAATAATAGATGATGGTATCTTCTGCCAATCTTTAAAATAATTTATAAGAATAGCATATTTTATTGTATTAGCTAAAGTTTTGAAACTGGTGGACAATTTTGCAGTTATAGATAACTTTATATATATTGAACTAATACTGTTAAAAGAGCACAATATCTTAAAAGAGAGCCAAACAGAGTTTTTTTTTTAATTTATTTATTTATTTATTTTTATTTTTTGGAAGTTAAGTTAATGCAAGACAGGGAATACCTACAGCTATGAGGCCAGCCATTTTAAAGGTTTGTTTATCATAACATCTGAATCTACCCAGGTGTAGGAGTCAAGGTCCCTTTCTTCCTGGTTTTCCTGACTCCATTTTTTTTTTTCTAACGATTTTTTACAAACTTTAATGAAATTTTACTTACAGTTTTCTTGAGATGCACACACTATAACTCAATGTTTGCATATTATTTTACTTGATACTTTTCTTAGTTAATTCTTAACACCCAAACAATTAGGTCTGGTGAAACATTGCATTTTCTCCTTGGTGACAGCATTTCTGATGGGAGCATGTTGGAATCTTGGGTTGTTTAGATTTACATATTTGTGGGCCAATGATAGTTCATGCTTTTTCATGCAAGTTTTGGATATTGTGCTTATTTTAGAAGTCTGCTCATTTCTTTGGCCCACCCACTGATCAGATCATTTCTGCCGTGGAGTTTCGTTTTTTTTTTTTTTTTTTTTTTTTTTTTTTTTTTTTTTTTTTTTTTTTTTTTTTTTTTTTTTTTTTTTTTTTTTTTTTTTTTTTTTTTTTTTTTTTTTTTTTTTTTTTTTTTTTTTTTTTTTTTTTTTTTTTTTTTTTTTCCTTTTTTCTTTTATCTTTTGCTTTATATTCTGAAGTGTACTACTCTAGGTGCAGAACTAGCAGCAACACCCTCCATCCTTAGGATGACTAGTTACTTGCTTCCTTGTTTCTTTGCTGTGCTAGAATGTTGCAGTTACATGTAATATCCTGTGTCTGTTAGTCTAGCAATTTCCAGGGATATCCTCCTCCTCTTCACGAAGCCACTACCTATGGCTGTAATGTAAAGCTCTCCTCTGTTTTCTTTTATTCATTTTAGACTTACAGTGCTTACATTAAGGTCTTTGAATTATAGGCATGAATGAAGGAGCAGAACTGCAGTCCAATGCATAGACAAGACTTTCCCTAACTAAGGAAAGACACCTATTCAGATAAAGGAAACACATGATAGACAAATAAACAAAGCTAAAGAAGAAACTTCTTGTGGCATATTAGAGTTAAAATTCTAAAAAAATAGAAAGAGAAAAAAGAGGTGTGTGGTAAATGGACATCACAAGTCCACTATGAAGGAAAACCTGGTGCCTTAGCATTTATACCCTTGAGCTCGATTTCACGTTCCCTCCAAAGATGACCCTACAACCCTCACGATATCCATGGCCTAGTGGATCTCGTGGTCTGTGGTTTTGGTGACCGAACTGCCTTATTTAATTGTGGGTTAAGGGAAAAATCAAAAATTTTTTAAGTATGTGAATACTGTTAATAATAGTAAGTAATGATTTTATTGGATATTAATAAAACTGATTGACCTTTAAAGTCTCCCTGAAAGGGATGCCTCATGGAAGTGATGACATCACTCAATTATGTAATGCATATTCTCCAACAAGTTCCCTTCTCACAAGTTCCATTTTATTCACTCTGGATAAAATATCATTTTTCTTTCTGTTATTTCTTTATTTTTATTTTAATAAACTATTTTATCTATTTGTGTTCTGAACATTGTTCCCCTCTTGGTGCCCCTACCAGAGTTCTTCAACAATTCCTCCTCTCCTTTGACTTTGAGAGGGTTCTCAACAACCCAATCACCCACCCATTCTTACCACTCCCTGACATTCCTCTTTCCTGGGACATCTAGTCTCTAAATGATTTGTTCCATCCTCTCCCACTGAGACAAGGCAGTCCTCTGCTACATATGTGGCAGGGGCTAAGGACCATCTCATGCATGCTCTTTGGTTGGTAGCTGAGTGTCTGGGAGCTCCCAGGGATCCAAGTTCATAGACACTTGGTTTTTCTATGGGGTTGCTATCCCCTTCATCTCCTTAATCCCTCCCCTAACTCTTCAATAGTGGTCCCTGATCTTACTTCAGTGCTTGGCTGAAAGTATTTGCATCTGTCTCCGTCAACTGCTGATAGAGACTCTCAGAGGTCACCCATGCTAGGTTCCTCTCTACAAGCATAGCATGGCATCAGTGATAGCATCAGGATTTGGTGCCTGTCCATTGAATGGATACCAAGTTGGGAGGGACAATGGATGACCTTTCCATCAGTCTCTGCTCCATTTTGTCACAGCATTTCTTTATTTAGGAAGAATTCTGTGACAAACAATTTAAAAGTAGGTGGGGGCCCCATCCCTCCACTGGGGACACTGTCTACCTACAGCAGGTGGTCTCTTCAGGTTCCATATCCCCAGTGTTGGGTATGTTTACTAGGTCATTTCCAGTGAATCTTGAGAGCCTCTTACAACCAAGGTATCTGCGGCTATCTTAGGTTCCTCCTTCTGCACCTCACCCCACACTGCTGCTGCATAGTCTCTATTAATTCTCCTGGCCCGCCCTCTGGGCTTCTCCTGTCAACCCCATACCTGAACCTTCCCCTGCTTCTCCCTGCTCCATTCTCCCATCAAGGTGACTTCTTACTTCTACCTACCATAATTATTTTATTCTCCCTTCTAAGTAGGATGGGAAAAGCTTCACTTGGGCCTTCCATCTTGTGAAACTTCATATGGTCCATTAGTTGTATCATGGGTATTGCATACTTTTTGGCTACTATCCACTTTTCAACGAGTACATACCATGCATGGATTTTAGGTCTGGGTTACCTCACGTAGGAACATATTTTCTAATTCTATCCTTTTGCCTGCCATATTCATGATGTCATCATTTTTAGTAGCTGAATAGTATTCCTTTGTGAAAATGAATCACATTTTCTGTATCTATTCTTCAGTTGACTGGTGTCTGGGTTGTTTCCAGTTTCTGGCTATTATGAGTAAGGCTGATGTGAACATATTGAACTACATGTTTTGTGGTATGGTGGAGAATTATTTGGGTATATGAGCAAGAGTGTTATAGCTGGGTCTTTGGGTAGAACTATTTCTAATTTTCTGAGGACCTGCCAGATTGAATTCCAGAGCAGTTGTACCAGCTTGTAATTCCAGTAGCAATGGAGTAGCATTCCCTTCTCTCTACATCGTTGTCAGCTTGTGATGCCACTTAAGTTTTTTATTTTTTATTTTTTACTTTAGCCATTATGATTGGTATAAGGTGGAATCTCAGGGTCATTTTGATTTGGATTTCCCTGATGACTAAGATGTTGAGCATCTTTAAGTGCTTCATGGCCATGCAAGATTCTCTCATTGAGAATTCTCTATTTTGTTCCACACCCCATTTGTATTTGGTTTATTTGTTTTGTTTGTTTGTTTTTTGTTTTTTGGAGTCTATCTTTTTCAGTTCTTTATATATTTTGGATATTAACCCTCTATCAGATATAGGGTTAGTGAAGATATTTTCCCAACCTGTAGGTTTCCATTTTATCCTATTTACAGTGTTCTTTGCATTACTTTTCAGTTTCATGAAGTCCCTTTTATGAAGTGTTGATCTAAAAGCCTGAACCAGTGGTCTTTTCTTCAGGAAATTTCCCCCTGAGCCAATGCTTTAAAGGCTGTTTTCCAGTTTCTCTTCTTTTAGATTCAGTGTCTGCTATTAGACTGCTAGTTAGACCAGCACCAATTGTTTAAGATGCTTTTTTTTCCACTATAGGGTTTTGGCTTCTTTGTCAATGAAGAAGTATCCATAGGTGTGTGGATTTTTTCTGTGTCTTTGATTATACTCCACAGATTGGCCCATCTGTCTGTACAAAATACTATGCGGTTCTATCACTATTTCTCTCTACTACAACTTGGAGACATCAGGAATTCATGGCATATACCTGAACATAATCAAAATTATATGTGCACAGCAACACAGTGACCAACAAAAATTAAATGGAGAGAAATTGAAGCAATCCTACCGAAATTAGGGACAAGAAAAACTTGCCCTCTCTCTTCTTATCTATTTGGTATACTAGGTAGAGCAATTAGACAACAAAAGGAAATGAAAGGGGTTATAAAGTGGAAAAGAGCAAGTTGAGGTATCATTATTTGCAGATGATATGGTCTTGTATATAATCAAACCTAAAATTTTTACCAGAGAACTCCTATAGCTGATAAACAACTCCATCAAAGTGGCTGGTTATTAAATTAATTCTAACAAATCAGTAGCCTTCTTTTATACAAATGATAAAGGGTTTGAGAAAGAAATTAGGGAAATAACACCCTTCATAATAGCCAGAAATAATATAAAATATCTTGGTGTACCTCTAACCAAGCAAATAAAAGATCTTTATGACAAGATCTTCAAGTTCCTGGAGAAAGAAATGGAAGAAGATTTCAGAAGATGGAAAGACCACACATGTTCATGGATAAGTAAGATTAATACAGTAAATATGGTCTTGTTACCAAAAGCATTCTAATGATTGAATGTAATATCCATCAAAATTCCAACTTAATCCTTCACAGACAAAGAAAGAACAATTCTCAACTCCATATAGCAAAGCAAAAATCTAAGATAGGGAAAACAATTCTCAACAATAGAATAACATCTGTGGGAATCACTATCTCTGTTCTCAAACTCTTCCACAACTGTGTCTGTCTCCCCACGTTTGAGCACAGCCTCTCAGGGAGGCCTATGGGTGGGTCGGGGGTGATGACTGTGCTTATCCTATGCTGTTGATGGAGAAGGTGCAGGGCTGTAGGGAAGCCCCAAGACACTGTGTCAGGGGCAGGAAAGCTCAGTCTGAGATGTGGGAAACCTGAGCTGGTTTAGGAGTTCCTGGATTGGGACTGTGGGTTCTCTGATTCGTGGACACCCAGGCACTCTTGGGAATCCCAGAATAGCTAAAAACAGAATTGGGATCCAGCAGGTTGGGGAGAGCACCTATCCAGGAGGTCGGTGAAGGCGAGCTCTGGCTTGACTCAGTTGTTACTGTCCTTAGATTGGTAAAGGCAGGTTGTAAGCACAGAGAGATTTTTATAGGAAAATTAAGCTGTGATTCTGAAGTAAATACCTTATACAAGGATCTGCAGGGTGGATTTTGATGAAAGAGACAATCTAAGATTCTAAACATTTAATTTTCTGTTCATGGTGGAAATGGATATATACTGTATTGTACCACTTCTCAGGGTGGACATGAGATTAAATACCTTTTACAGGGAGGAATGGCTAGGAAGGAAAGCATACTTGCTAAGCTCTCTGGGCCTCTAGGTATGTCATTAGCATGGAGAACTCTGTTCTTTGCATACATGACCACAGATCACAGTTCCCTAAGTGAGCATGTGGCATGTGTTCCAGTCCAGAAATCTGGCAGGGACCTAGGAGTTACCTAAGCCTCAAGTATGTGTCCACTGAGTCTCCAGGTCTCAACATGCTCTACCTTACCAAACTTTCTGGGATGGTTATACAGTTCCACACTGTACAACAAAATATCTTTTTGTAATTTTACCTTTGGCAATTTTTTTGTAAAGCTGAGGGAATATTTTTCATAATCACAACCAGTTAGGTGGTCAATTACTGCTCAAAGTTCTACAGCTGAAAACATAAGACAAACACCATGTAATATACACATAAGTGATAGAAGATTGATATTTATATCAGAGATTATGATATAAACATTGTCTGTAAAGTCAGTAGATGTGCAAGCATTATAATGGAAAGAAAGAGGGAGAGAATCAATTTGTTGGACAAAGTTAATTATGTACAATTTTATTTCCCTCTTTTCTATGTGAAACTATGAGGACCCATGACAAATTAATAAGTTGTTTATTTTGGAATTTAGAAATAGCTATACTTATTAAAATGTGTATATGAAATATGAACCTTTTATTCAAACATTTTTGTCTTTGTATATTTATTCAGTCATTATAGTTGAAGAATGGTACATTCTTATGTACATGGTATATAATATAAAAGTGAAAAATTATACATCGATATTACTATAGGAATAGGTATTACACAAAATTAACTTAAAGGCACTTATGAGACCATCTCATTCTTCACCAACTGCTGTTTAGTTTTAAGGTGTTTTTCTCTTAATATTGTGTTACTTTTTCCAGTTATTTGTTATTGATAATATGTAGAACAAGCATAAAGCATAATCCATGCAATTTTGTTATGAGCTGTATGGAAAAGAATGTTTAGGATCATAATTAGTAGTCAAGTTTTGTGATGAAAACTTCACACTAATAGAGAGAAAAGTGCTCTATGGGGACGTTTAAAATACTAGCTTAATTGCTTTTCATTTCACCAGTGAAATGCCATTTTAATTTTGGAAGATCTTTATTTTGGAATTCAGTAGATGTCTACTTTTGATGTGGAGGAAGCTTATTTATAATGAGATCAGGTATCCATGGTCAGAAGATAGGCACAATGTTCTGAATGCCATGTTGTATCTTTTTTTTTTTTTTTTTTATCAGATTAGAGAAGTTATATTTGAGAAAGAGTCTCTTCTTTCAATGTACAAGATTCAGATTTCCATAGGCTCTTAACTCATATCTGATAATCTCAAATATTATTGGAAAATTGAGCATATAGTATTGAATTTTTCACATACCATAAGCCATGGTCTTTTGGCATTTTTTTCAAAGAAACTCTCAATAGAGCTCCCAACTTTCTCAAATTTTAATATCATTTACTAGTTCATGTTGAGCTGAGTAGAATGCAGGCAAAGTCATATGTTCTTAATTCTAATTTAATGGCACCTATAAACTTCTTTAAATGAATCAGTTCTGTTGTTGAAGAGCCATGTGGATATTAACAACCGAAATAGTATTCTACATGCCAATGCTCTTTACTTTGGAATGAGCAACATATTGAATCCATACACATTAGACACAGCTGTACTTTGAGGATAATGCTTCTCCTTCCCTCAATTCTCTGCTTTCTCTAAAGCATTTCTTTCTTTCTTTCTTTCTTTCTTTCTTTCTTTCTTTCTTTCTTTCTTTCTTTCTTTCTTCCTTCCTTCCTTCCTTCCTTCCTTCCTTCCTTCCTTCCTTTCTTTCTTTCTTTCTTTCTTTCTTTCTTTCTTTCTTTCTTTCTTTCTTTCTTTCTTTCTTTCTTTCTAAATATCATCACCAAATAAATGTCTTCTATGCTTTTCGTTTTTTACAGATACAGTGCTTCAATACTCGTATACTTCTTTGAAATTTAAGATGATATTGATGCCTACATTAAGAAACCATCTCAAGTTTTATGGGTGGGGTGATGTCACCCTCTCTTAATTGGGAGTCTCACTTAGCCAAGGGGGTGTCCACTTCAGTCTCAATAATCTCAGCTAGGGTCACTCTCATAGAATCCCAAAAGCCTCCACATTACCAGGTCTCCAGCTAGTCCAAGAAATGCATGCCACTAATTTCCATTCTCATTTCTAGCCCTCTCCTGAGCATCCTGTTCCCCTTTTCACTCCCTCTCCCACCAAGGTGCATCGTATCATCCTCCTCTGATGTCAATTTTATTTACCCTACTGAGTAAGATTCAAGCATCCTTCCTCTGCCCTTCCTCATTAGTCTCTTTGGGTTTGTCAATTATAGCACAGTTATCCTGTACTTTAGGGCTAATGTCTATGTAAAAGTGTGTCTTTCTGGGTCTGAGTCACCTCACTCAGGATATTTTCTAGTTCCATCCATCTGTCTGCAGATATCATGTTTCCAGTTACTAGCTATTAGGAATAATGTTGCAATGAGTGTAGTTGAGCAAGTGTCCTTGTGGCATAGTAGAGCATCTTTTGTGTATATGCTCAGGAGGAGGTTAGATGGGTCTTGGGGTAAAACGAATACCAATTTTCTGAGACACTTCCAGGTTGATTTCCAAAGCGGATGTACACGTTTACACCCTGAGCAGCAACAGAGCAGTGTTCCCTTGTTTCACATACTCACTAGCATGTGTTGTCACTTGAATTTTTGATCTTATAGATTATTATGATAGAATGTGGAACCACAAAGGCATTTTGATTTGCATTTCCCTGATGAAATGAGTGTTGAACATTTCTCTTTTTTATTGGATATTTTCTTTGCATTTCAAATGTCATCCCCTATCCTGGTTTCCGCTACCGCCAACCCCCCCCCCTGCTCACCATTCCAACTACTCCCACTTTCCTGTCCTTGCATTCCCATACACTGGGCCATCAAGTCTTCACAGGACTAAGAGCCTGTCCTCCCATTGAGGTTCAACAATTCCATCCTTTCCTCCATATGCAACTGGAGACATGGGTCCCTCTATGTGTATTCTTTGGTTGGTGGTTTAGTCCTTTGGAGTTCTGAGCATAGTGGTTGGTTGGTGTTTTTCCTCCTATGGGGCTGTAAACCCCTTCAGCACCTTGAGTCCTTTCCCTAGCTCCTTGATTGTGGACCCTGTGCTCAGTGCAATGGTTGGCTGTGAGCATCTGCCTCTGTATTTGTCAGGTTCTGGCAGGGCTACTGAGGGGATAGCTATATCAGGCTATTGCCAGCAAGCACTTGATGGCATCTACAATGGTGTCTGGGGTTGTTAACTATATAAGGGATGGATTCCCATGTGGGGCAGTCTCTGAATGGCCTTTCCTTCAGTCTCTTCCCCACACTTTTCCCTGTACTTTCTCCTATGGTTATTTTGTTCTCCCTTCTAAGAAGGACAGATGCATCCACAGTTTGGTCTTACTTCTTATTGAGCTTCATGTGGTCTGTGAATTATATCTTGGGTATTCTGAGCTTTTGGACTAATATCCAATTATCCATGAGTGGATATCTTGGGTGTTCTTTTGGGACTGGCTTACATCACTCAGCATGATATTTTCAACTTCCATCCATTTACCTAAGAATTCCATGTAGCCATTTGTTTTAAGTAATTGTGTACTACTCCATTGTGTAAATTGAGTACCACTTTTTCTGTATCCATTCCTCTGCTAAAGGACATCGGGGTTTTTCAAGCTTCTGACTGTTATAAATAAGGTTACTATAAGGATAGTGGAGCAGGTGTCCTGGTTATTATATATTGGAGCATCTTTTGCTATATGCCCATCTTTTGGCATAGCTGGGTCCTCAGGTAATACTATGTCAAATTTTCTGTTGAAATGCCAGCATGATTTCCAAAGTGGTTGTACCAGCTTGCAATCCCAGCAACAATAATGGAGTATTCCTCTTTATCCACATTCTCACTAGCTTCTTCTGTCACCTGAGTTTTTTACCTTAGCCATTCTGATTAGTGTGAGGTAGAATTTCACCAAAAACGGTGAAGGAATTTTGCAAAGCCATTCAGGATAAATAAATGGAAATAGAAGCAATAAATGAATCACAATAGGAGTCAACCTTGGAGATAGAACACCAAGGAAAGATATCAGGAATCATATATGCAAGGATCACCAACAGAATATAAACGATAGAAGAGAGAATCCAAGGTGCAGAAGATACCATAGAATATATTGACCGAAAAGTCACAGAGAATGCAAAATGCAAAAGGGTCCTTACCAAATAATCCAGGAAATCTAGGACACAGTGAAAAGCTAAAACCTAAGAAATAGAAGAGAGCAAAGAATCTGAACATAAAGTGCCAGTTTCTTTTATGAATTTGTGTGCTCTTGCATTTAGGGCATACAAGGTCAGATTTGAGAATTTCTCTTGGTCCGTTTTCCCCTTGATGAACATGAAGTGTCCTTCTTCATCATGCTTGAAAATTTTGGTTGAAAATCTATTTTGATTTTTGGATTTCAACTCCTAATTGTTTCCTGGAATCATTTTCTTGTACAACCATTTCCATCTTTTTACTCTGAGATAGTGCTTGAGTACATACCTTGTATCTACTTTTGAGTCTGGGTTACCTCATTCCAGATTATTTTTTCTACTTCCATCCATTTGCTCTCAGATATTGTGATATCCTCATTTTTAGTAGATTAGTTGTATTCCATTGTGTAAATGGACCAACTTTTTGTGTCCACTCTTCTGTTGTGGGCCATATTTGTTGTATTAACTTCTGGCTATTATAAATAAGCTTGCTATTAACATAGTGAAACATGTGTCTCTGTGATGTAGTGGAGAATCTTTTGGTTCCAGGAGTGGTATGACTGTCTCTTCAGATAGAGCTATTTCCAATTTTCTGAGAAATCACTAGACTGATTTCTAGCATGGTTGAACCAGTATGCAATCCTACCAGCAATGGAGGAGTTTTTCTCATTCTTCCCATACATGCCAGCATCCTTTGTCACCTGAGTTTTTGATCTAAGCCATTCTCACTGGTGTGAGGTTGAATCTGAGTGTTGTTTGTATTGCATTTCCCTGTTGACTAAGGATATTGAACATTTCTTTAAGTGCTTCTTTGCCATTCGAGAATACTCAGCTAAGAATTCTCTGTTTAGCTCCATTACCTTTTTTTTTTTTTTTTAATTTGCTTATTTGGTCTTTTGGAGTCTATCTTCTTGACTTTTTGTACATTTTGGATATTAAACTTCTTTTGGATGTAGGGTTAATAAAGATGTTTTCACAACCTGTTGGTTGCTGCATTTCCTATTGAGAGTGTTCTTTGCCTTACAGAAGCTTTTCAAGTTTATGAGGTTCCATTGTTCAATTGTTGATCTAAGAGCTCAACCCCTTGTTGCTCTGTCCAGGAAACAATCCCCTGTTCCAATGTTTTTGAGCTAATTCTCCACTTTCACTTTTGTTAGATTCAGTGTATCTGGGTTTATGTTGAAGTCCTTGATCCATGTGCAAGGTGATTAATGTGGATCAATTTGCATTCTTCTACATGTAGGAAGCCAGTGAATTATACCAGTTGCTGCAAAAGTTTTATTTTTAACACTGTATTGTTTTGGATTCTTTGGCTAAGATCAAGTGTCTAAAGGGGTGTGGGTTTAATCCATTGACCATCCCATCTATTTCTGTACTAATATCATGAGGGTTTTTTTTTTTTTTTTCTACTTTTATTAGATATTTTCTTCATTTACATTTCAAGTGTTATCCAGCTAGTTCCCTATATCCTCCCCCCTCCCGGCCCTGCTCCCCTACCCACCCACTCCCACCCTTTGGCCCCTGCGTTCCCCTGTATTGGGGCATATAAAGTCTGCATAACCAAGGGGCCTCTCTTCCCGCTGATGGCCAACTAGGCCATCCTCTTCTATATATGCAGCTAGAGACGTGAGCCCAGGGGGTACTAGTTAGTTCATGATTATTCTTCCNGATTGAGCTGCACAAATGCTCCCTTTAACTCTTTCAATGTGTGCTTTGTTCTTAATTCTAGGAAGGGGTGACGTGTCCTCATTTTGACCTTCCTTCTTCTTGAGTATCATGTGTTTATTAAATTGTTTCTTGGGTAGTCTAGGTTTCTGGGCTAATATCCACATATCAGTGAGTACATGTTATGTGAGTTCTTTTGTGATTGGATTACCTCACTCAGGATGATGGCCTCCAGATCCATCCATTTGCCTAGGAATTTCATATATTTATTGTTTTTAATAGCTGAGTAGTACTCCATTGTGTAAATATATCAAATTTTTTGTATCCATTCCTCTGTTGAGGGACATCTGGGTTTGAATCACACTAAGTTATTTTATATTATTTGTGACTACAGTGAAGGGTGTTGTTTCCCTCATTTCTTTCTCAGCCTTTTTAGCCTATGTACAGAGGAAGGCTACTGATTTGTTTGAGTTAATTTAATATCTAGCCAATTGGTTAAAGTTGTTTATCAGCTATAGGAATTTCCTGGTTGAATTTTTGTGTTACCTTATGTATACTACCATGTCATACACAATAGTGATATCTTAACATCTTCTTTTCAAAATTCTCTCCTTTTGACCTATTTTTGTTGTCTAACTGCTCTAGCTAGAACTTTGAGTACAATATTGAATAAATTGGGAGAGAGTGGCTGGCCTTTTTTTGTTCGGGATTTTAATAGGATTATCTCAAGTTTCTCTCCATTTAATTTGATGTTGGCTCTTGGTTTGCTGTATATTGCTTTTATTATGTTTAGGCATGTGCCTTAAATTCCCAATTTTTACAAGTCGTTTTACAAGAAGGGGTGCTGTATTTTATTTAATGCTTTTTTCAGTATCTAATGAGTTAATAGTGGGTTATTTTTTCAGTTTGTTTATATAGTGGATTCATAAGGGAAATTGGTCAGAAGTTCTATTTTTGTTGTTGTTTCTCTGTGGCTTCATAAAAGGAAGTAGGTAGTGAAGTAGTAGCTGTTTCTTCTGTTTCTTGTGTTAGAAATAGTTTGAGAAGTATTGTTCTCAGGTGTTCTTTGATCACTTAGAGTTGAAAGTCCATTTTAGTGGATGTTAGAATGACCACTTCAGCTTGTTTCTTGGGAACATTTTGTTCAAAAACTATTTCCCATCCTGTTACTTTGAGATAATATCTGTCATTGTCACGGAGGTGTGTTTCTTGTATGCAGGAAAATAATGGCTCCTGTTTACATATCCAATCCAGTCTGTTGGTCTATGTCTTTTTATTGGAAAATTGAGTCTAATGATGATGAGAGTTTTAAAGAACATTGATTGCTGTTTCCTCTTATTTTTGTTGTTATAAATGGTATTATACTTGTGTGGCTCTCTTCTTTTAAGTTTGTTGTTGAATAATTTCTTGTGTTTTCTGGGGTGTAGTTACCCTCCTTGTGTTGGAGTTTTCCTTCTAATATCCTCTGTAGGGCTGGATTTGTATAAAAGATATTGTTAAAGCTTGGTTTTATCATGGAATGCTGTGGTTTCTCCAACCATGGGGATTGAAAGTTTTGCTGGATAGTATAGCCTGTCCTGGCATTTGTGTCTCTTTGGGTCTTTATGATGTCTGTCCAGGATCTTCTGGCTTTTAGAGTCTCTGTGGAGAAGTCTGGTGTAATTCTGATAGGTCTGTCTTTATATGTTACTTGGCCTTTTTCATTAATTTTTTTAAACATTTTTTTTTTTGTTGTGGTTGTTCATTGCATTTAGTGGTTTGATTATTATATTATGGGAGGAATTTCTTTTTCTGACTGAATCTATTTTGTGTTTTTTAGGTTTCCTGTTCATTTACAGCCATCTCTTTCTTTAGGTTAGGAAAGTTTTCTTTTATGATTTTTTTAGAAAATATTTTCTGGCCCTTTGAACTGGGAATCTTTTCTCTCTTCTAGTCCTATTATTCTTAGGTTTTGACTTTTCATTTTATACTGAATTTCCCGAATGTTTTTGGTTGGACCTTTAATACTTTACATCTTTTGTCTGTTTTTTAAATATCTTCTATGTTATCTACTATTTCTTGATTTTTTTTTTCTTAGATATTTTCTTCATTTAAATTTCAAATCCTATCTCGGAAGTCTTCTATAACTTCCTCTCTTCTATCACTTTTTGTTATTCAGTTGATGGTACTTCCACCCACAATTCCTGATATTTTTCTAGGTTTTCCATATCGAGAGTTGCCTCCATTTGTCATTTCTTCTTTGTTTCTATTTCCATATTTAGTTCTGGATGTTTTTGTTCAATTCCTTCATCTGTTTGTGTTTTCCTGAAAAGGAATTATACTTAAAGGGAGATATTTTGTTACCATTTAATTCCTCTATCATCTTCATGAAGTGGAATTTTAGGTCAGAATCTTCCTTTTCAGGTATGTTAGTTTATATTGGGTGTGCTGTAATAGGAGAACTAGGTTCTGATGGTGCCACATTGCGTTCATTTCTGTTGCATATGATCTTGTGCTTGTCTCTTGCTTGTGGTTATCTCTGGTATCAACTGGCCTTCTTGTTTTGGCCTTAAGCAGTGCCCCTCCTTGTAGCCATTAGAGCTCTGTGAAATCTGCTAGAGCAGGGTTCCTGGGTGGCAGGTAGTGCTGTATCTGGTTAGGAGGGCATCATGTGTACATAGGTATTGCAGGCCTCCTATGTACCTAGTTACATTAGATATCTCAGGAGAAAGAAAAGCTATATCTCTGTTTACAGGAGACCTACTCTAGACAGACAGTCTCTAGGGTGTGCAAGAATTTCAAGAGTGCCAGGTCTGCTCCATATGGAGTTGCAGACCTTAATGAAAATAGAGCTTTGGCAGAGTAGACAAGTCTTGTGTCCACTGTGCTTTCTGGGGGTCCCACATGGGGCAGTTATTATGGCAATTATTAGTTATTAGAGGGTCTTGCTTATGACCCTGGTTATGACAGACTCTGTCAGGTTGCTTCTGAGTGTGGTAGGGGTCTGTAGCTCCAGCACACCTGAGCACCTGAACATCCGACCAACCCATCTGCCCTGGGTGGATTTGCAGACTGGAAGTGAATGCTCTATAACTGGGATCTAATTCTGGTGTACAAAGCTCCTCCTTCTATGAAAGAAAGCTGAAATTACTACTGAGTTCCAGGAGTTTCACAAACTGATGGTGTCTTTCTTACTGCTTTTATCAAACAGCAAAGTATGTCAAACTCCTGCAAGCAAATGTTGTTCCTGATAACCTGTTTGCCCCATCTCTTTTACCTTCAAATACTGCACTTACATTATTATACTTTTCACACAAAATCCTCAGGAGTTTCTTGAATTAAAATTTCCTCCCCCTCCCTCTTAATTTCCCATAGTTTAGGTCCTTGTTCCTGGTATAACCTGTAAGTTTTCCACAGTCATACTGGGTGAAAGTTACCTGATATTTCTGAAAGAAATAAAAAAAAAAATGTCACATGAATTAAGTACGGCAAGGTTTGAGGGGCCAAAACACAACTGAAGCTCTGACAGTTTTAATAAGAGCACTTGGAGAATTAAAACCTCTATCAGAAAAAGAATAAATTGCAATTGCTAGGATAGATAACAGTTTTAATTGTCAGGATTCAATGAAGTTTATAAGTTATACAGCGTACTATAAGATTAATGTTGAAGAACAATTCTCCTGTCAGGCTTTCATGCTTTCTTGACTACTAATAGAACTAACATACAGACAAACAGAATGTGTGCTGAACACTTCACTGGCTGAGGGAATGCATAGGTTTCACTGGTACTGGAGGTCACGTTGGACCCCAAAAGTCATGGACTTAACTTGAAAATCCTGAGGCATACATCAAAAGAACAAGATCAAGTCAACTCTATGGTTCCTTGCATGATTGCATATCACAGAGCTTTCTGCTGCACAAAACACCAAAAACTTCCTTCCAGCTATGTTCTTGTTTCCCTAGTAAGTTGATTCAATTTTTAATATATTAAAATTTGAAATGGCAAACAGAAGTTTAAAAACATTGATGTTCTGTTTTCGTGACATCTGAGAAAAATGACCAGCTCTCTAGAAAATTATATTGTATGGTTCACATGCAGGTTCAGTTACATGTTGTCTTCAAGGAAATTGGTGAATGTTCAATCACTTCATAATCTGTATCCAAGCTCTAAAATAATAATGATTTTTATTGGATATTATGGAACATTATAGCTGTATACATTTGTCAAATGGACAGCTAAGGCCTTCTCCTTTAGCTTCATTTGTCTCACTTTCCCTTGGCAAGACATGTATGACATTTCTCCAGACTCATGTGAGAGACATCTTAGCTTTTATTAACAAAGAAGAAATCATTATGCTTATCTTCCTCTAATCAACATTCTATTCCATTCTAGTTGTATCACAAATTTGAGAATATACAACTGAATTTAGAATGACAGAAAGATAATTCAGGTTTCCTTTGTAGAACCTATTTACCAGGAGGAAATAAGGACACCTCTCTGGATATCCTTGTTCCCCTTCACAATATGGTGATACTGAATAGTTCTGTTTGTCACAATTTTGTTTTGGTTTTTGAAGTCAGTGTTTCTCTATGTGGCCCTTGCTGTCCTGGAACTCTGTTTAGATAAAGCTGGCCCTGTACTCACAGAGATCTGCCTATCTCTTCCACCTGAGTCCTGGGATGAAAGGCATGTGCTACCAACACCTAGCCTTGTTTCCTTGTTTAATTTGACTCTAAGTTAGCTTATCCTGACAGGAGGCTGGACCTGGCTTGGGGCATAGGTTAGGACCCCATGGTCAATAACAGAAGGAGAAGGAACAGAAGAATGGAAAAATTTAAGTTCACAATATGAAAAAGGAAAATCAAAGAATTTAATGTGTTGACATTTCTGCTTATTTATTCATTGAATTCAAATTATATAATATATTCTTGTGTGTATTAATTCTAAATTTAAATATTCAGTATATGCTAAAGTTTATATTTTGTAGTCTTCAGTTTATAATGTTTCTATTCTTCCTTATATAGACTTCAATGTATTGGGGAATATTTCCTCAGATTTCAAATTTTAGGAGTGAATATAAATATTGTCACCAAATTTATTTTAGAAATTAATATGCATTACAATATACTTAGATATGGAGTGTGAGAGAGGTTATTTGTTCATGAAGTCTCATGAATAGTTTATTATCTCCATGATAGAATAAATGTATTGATTATTTGGCTAACTTATAATTGAATCATTTATAATATCCCTCTGTGGTCTATATCTGAGTATGCCTGCTTTCCCATGAGGTAGCAGGGTCAGAACTTCCACAGTAAGAAGTTTTGCCTGTATGAGCATGTACCTATGTAGATCACTTGTCTACTGTTCATGTGACCCCGATGTCCCATATTTTCTCAGCATTGCAAAGGTAAAAGAACAGAACAAACAAGGAATACAATACAGCTTCACCAGATGTGGACCAAAGCCTTGGTCTCCCATCCTTCAGAACCAGAATGTGAATAAAACATTATTCTTTAAAAAAACTACAGAGACAAAGTGTGTATCATAGAATGAAGGAAAGGCCATCCTTTAACTATCCCACCTGGGGATCCATCCCATATAGGGTTACCAGACCCACACACTATTGTTGATGCCAACAAATGCTTGCTGATACATAGCTGTCTCCTGAGAGACCTCTACCAGTGCCTGACAACTACAGAAGTGGATGCTCACAGCCAGCCATTGGAATGAGCACTGGGTCTCCAATGGAGGATCTAGAGTAAGGACCAAAGGAGATGAAGGGGTTTGCAGCCACATAGGAGGAACAACAATGTGAATCAACCAGTACTCCTGAACTCCCAGAGACTAAACTACCAACCAACATGTAAAACATGGAGAGACTCTAGGCTCAGCTACATATGGAGTAGAGCATGACCTTGTGGGACATCAGTGAGAGAAGAGGCCATTTGTCTTGTGTAGACTCTATGCCCCAATATAGGGGAATGCCAGGACAGGGAAAGAGGAGTTGGTGGGTGGATGAATGTTCAGGGGCAGGGGAGATGGTTATAGAGGGTTTTCAGCGGAATAATGAAGATAGGGGATAAAATTTGAAATGTAAATAGAGAAAATATCTAAAAGAAAGAAAGAAAGAAAGAAAGAAAGAAAGAAAGAAAGAAAGAAAATAAGAATGAAAAACCGTCAGTCTAAACAGTTCTCATAACAGAATTCTGGGATACAATATTATCTTGAAATAAAATATTCTTTCTGCACATTTCTCTAGCTTTCCTCTTTTCAATCTCTTACATAATTTCTTGCTTTGTACACTAGTATTATGTACATGTATAAAGAAATTGTTACAGGAGGGCATGCAATTTTTTCAACTCAATAGAAAAACTGTCTCCTGGATGAAATAAAAGAAGGCAATATAGAGTACAGAAACACCTTTCAATTTTTTAAATGTATGCATATTTTTATTGGATATTTTATTTATTTACATTTCAAGTATTATCCCCTTTCCTCATTTCTCCCCCTGAAACTCCCTAACCCATCCTCCTAACCCTACTTCTATGAGGGTGTTCTGCACCCACCCACTCCCACCTCAACCCCCTGCTAGTCCCCTTATCTGGGGCATGGAGCCTTCACAGAACCAAGTGCCCCTCCTCCCTAACTACGGACTGTTCCGGTAGGAGACGATGTATACGTCGACCTCGGTACCCAGGGAGGTACACATTTTAAACCAACCACAAAATCAGAGTCTTCTACCTTTCTAGAGGGTACCAGTACTTACAGTCCTAGTTATATCATTTTTACCGGTAGAACGCAAAAGCAATCTACAGATTCAATGCAATTCTCATCAAAATTTCAACTCAAATCTTCATAGAATTAGAAAGAGTAATTTGCAAATTCATTTGGAATAACAAAAATCTCAGGATAGCAAAAAGTATTATCCACAATTAAAGAACTTCTGGAGGAATCACCATCTCTGCCCTCAAGCTGTGTTACAGAGAAATAGTGCTAAAATTGTATGTTATTAGTACAGAGTCAGGCAGGTAGATCAATAGAATAGAATTGACTACACAGAAATGAACCCAAACACTTATGTTAAGGTGACCTTGACAAAGGATCTAAGCCCATCCGTGTCTCAGCTTTTAATGTGCTTTTATTTTTTCAGTTAGTGTAGTTTGGGTGTAGTTATAAGTTTGAAGATTCTATTGAAATCTAGCTAAGAATAGCCTACTCATTTATTCACCAAACACAGAAAAATAAGAGAGACAACTTCCTGCAGCTGAGCAATGAGGACATATATATTTTGAGGCTCCAGAGAACTCACCTAATTGACACTAAGGTCTTCCAATTGCTTTTCTGTTTAACCTGAATGCAGAAAGGAGTAGATAAGTTAAAGCTTAAGTTCATCCTGTGGCCTACCTCCAGTTATGAAAGGTCAATACAATTGCAAAGTCACAAGTAAAGTGAAAAACCATGTTGAAATATTTCCTCCATACACTTCTATCTCAGAGTACTGACATGGGAATGAACAAAATTAAATTCTGGGTAAAGAAATAAAAAGATTGAAATGTTAAAAAAATGATTGAGAAAACAAACTTTGAATTAATGCCCCCAAACGACAAAAGCATAAGGAAACAAAAAATTCAAATGAGATTTGAAACTATAATTAAATAAAGAAATAGAAAAACAAAACTGAAATACTTGAAAAGAAGAACTCAATAAGTAGAAAAAAACACCTGTGGAAATTCCCATCAATATAATGAAGGAGACCAAAGGCTTTTTGAGCTTGAAGACAAGATAAATTGTTAAGAAGGTACAAGATATGACTTTCAAGATATGTAATATATAATTTTTGGCAAATGTAAAAATCTTGTACATCACAAGTCTAGATAGATATGTCAGAGGTTAAGAACACTACCAGAGGACTTGGGTTCATTTCTGAATACAAAAATAATGGTCGTAAATCTCCATCCCAAATATGTCCTGGCAATGAAAACACAACCCAATTAATA
>LR754572.1:18121-46927 GCA_902729485.2 Mus minutoides | reverse complement strand
GGGTCTTCAACCCTATAGGTGGAAGAATAACCATGAACTAACTAGTGCCCCCTGGGCTCGTGTCTCTAGCTGCATATATAGAAGAGGATGGCCTAGTTGGCCATCAGTGGGAAGAGAGGCCCCTTGGTTATGCAGACTTTATATGCCCCAATACAGGGGAATGCCGGGGCCAGGGGGTGGGAGCGGGTGGGTAGGGTAAGAGGGCCGGGAGGGGGGAGGATATAGGGAACTTTCTGGATAACACTTGAAATGTAAATGAAGAAAATATCTAATAAAAGTTGAAAAAAAAAACATTGCTTGGCATAACATCTAGAAATACTCTTTTATCTAGTGGTGGATTCTCTAGAATATAGAACTTCTCTCTCGATAAGTCATTACCGATCTTCCTAAATTCCTCTCTTTTCTCTTGATAGCTAAAAGGCTCTTCACCAACAGTCCACTAAGTCCTTTGAGATACATAGTAGATGGTATGCAAATGGCAGCAACTCAACTCCTGAAAGAATATCCAACAGAAAAGTATGTAATCGCAGTACTACTTTAACAGCAAGGGCTGCAATAATGTTTATTCCTTCTTCAGCAAATATTTGAGACAGGTAGTATAGTATGCAGAGTCATAGTAAAGATTCAGGTACTTAAGAGAAATTTAAATTTTCCAAACAGTTTTTAGTAGCCATGTGATGAAACCACATTTTTATTTTGAAATGACTCTCAGATTAAAGGGAAAAATTAATAGTGGAATAATGAAGCTCAGAGTCCAGGACCATTAGCCCAGTCAAGTGTAAGACCTGCATTCGATCCAAGTGCGCACAGAACAAGCTGGCTTGGCAGCCATGCTATAACTCCAGAGCTGACCTATCAGTGAACTCCAGGTAAATGAGAGACACAGTCTCAAAAAAATGAGGTAGATTGTACCTGAAGAATGACATCCAAGGTTGTTTTCTGGTTTCCACACACATGCTCCCATGAATATATGAATACACACACACAAATATACAGAGGCATACACACGCACACACACACACACACACACACACACACACACACACAGAGTAGTTTAGTCCATTTAGAAAATGACTGTATTAAAGCAGGATTGTGATGAGGGAATGTTGTTGGTAGAAACAGAAATATTAGGTAAATGCAAAAGAAAAAAAATCTACTAGATTTGTGAATAATCAGATATGTAAGAAGATGGTGGAGGACCAATAGATACCTCTAACCTTTCAGTGAACATCATACCATTTACTGAGAGAAAGGGTCTGTAGGAAAATAACTTGAGAATACTGGAGTATGAATGCTGAGTACTCAGATATCTAAGGAGAATATCAACAGAGCTGGAGTTATGGATTTGACACTTGGGCTAAGGACTTGGACTAAAATGAGTTAGAAATCATCTGTACACATCATCTAGATATATAGATGAGTCATTGAGAGAAATACTACATTTGTACACTCACTACCTGGAGAAGGGAAATGACCTTATAGATATACAGGAAGAGAAGGAGGGAAAATAAGGAGAAAATGAGGAAAACCAGTCTGCGTGAAAATGAAATGTACACCAAAGCAGACAAGGCATGTGTGCTGTTACAGATAAGGCATGTGTGCTATGACAGACAAGGCATTGTGCTGTTACAGACAAGGCATGTGTGCTGTGACAGACAAGGTATATGTACTGTTACAAGCAAGGCATGTGTGCTGTTACAGACAAGGCATGTGTGCTGTTACACACAAGTCATTGTGCTGTTACAGACAAGGCATAAGTGCTGTGACAGACAAGGTATGTGTGCTGTTACAGATTAGGAAGTGTGCTGTTATAGACAAGGCATGTGTGCTGTGACAGACAAGGTATGTGTGCTGTTACAGACAAGGCATGCATACTGTTATAGACAAGGCATGTGTGCTGTTACAGACAAGTCATTGTGCTGTTACAAACAAGGCATGTGTGCTGTGACAGACAAGGTATGTGTGCTGTGACAGACGAGGTATGTGTGCTGTTACAGACAAAGCATGTGTGCTGTTATAGACAAGGTATGTGTACTGTTATAGACAAGGCATTTTGCTGTTATAGACAAGGTATGTGTGCTGTTATAGACAAGGTATGTGTGGTCTTGATAGTGGTTGTCTCTGGGAAGTGAAACTCTGTGGAGGGGATTATACCATGCTAAACTATCCAAACTGATCAATTTGTTACCAAGAATAGGTTTTAATAAATGAATAGCTCATCTTAGAAGTATCTGAAATTTTATTAAGTACAAGCTTAATAAAAGAATAAATATATTTCCCAGTGATCACTATGATAGACTTATAATGACTTAAATATTATCTCTAGAATACATATAATTATTGAGGAGCTAAAATGTAGATTATAATGTTCAATAGAAATGCTATATATTATGTTCCAAAGAATTTTTCACTGCCAGTATTTATCTCATTCTTATACATGGATATTTTAGGCAATATTTTCAGAAGTATTTTATCTCTAGTAACCTATGTTATACAAATTAAGTTACAGATGGGTCCCACGGGTGCTGGGGATGAGCCACCTGGGTGCTTGCTGGGAATATCCTGGCCATGGCCCTGGTACAGAGCACAGGTCAGCATGTTCTTCCACCCTCCTTCCCTGCCCTGGGTCCAGGGTGCCCATCCAGGTCTGGATCGCAGTACAGTAATATTTCAAGAGAAGTCCAAGGTCCATTCCATTCCCTCTGAGAATGGAGCGATATTTCAAAAATACTCACTGATGTATGGACAGAGCGAATCACAAACCATGCATGTGCAGCTGTCAGTGAACAACACCAGGACGCGCACTGTCAGCCAACCTTTCAGACCTGCTTGTGCTAGTTTAGAAGGAGTGGCCTCACTGTGAAGGAATCACATGGAAATAAGACTCGGGATGGAATCCAAAGAAGTCTTTACAAGTAGGAGAATGCTACTCTGTCAACTTCATGACCTTGCTGGACCCCACAGCCCTTGGGACTTGAGAGAGCCTGGATCTTCCATCCCTGGTCATCTTTCAGAGACCCTCACAGAGCAGAACTCAGTTAAAAGCCCACTTTACCATCACAGTGGAAGAAAAGATAACGGTTCTGGCTAACCATGATCTCCACACAGCAGGCTTCATCGAAGCCTTTCTCATCTCCCTCCTCCTGACCTTGGCAGCCCTCTTCTTCTTGGCACTGGGTCAGTGTCTGCAGGGAAGCATACTGTCTAGATGCCAGGTGAGTCTCCCTCTCAGGGATGCTCTGGTTGGCAGTGGTGTGAGGTGGACAGTCAGACTCCACTGGTGATCTAAGGACAGATACTCACCTTGCTCGTGCCAGGACACAAGCTCATCATTAACCCTGGGGCTGGTGATTTATATCCATGATAGAGCAACTGCCTAGCCTGTGCCAGGACAATCCACAACATTGCCAGGAAATAAGCAAATTAATTAATTCACTAATTAAGCGAAACCTTCTAGGATTATGCCTTTAAATATTATTCTTAATTAGATGCATGCCCATCACCTCAGGCATTCATCATTTCTCTGTGTGAGGAAACATACATGCTCTCTTCAGCTCGTGTGAACTATGTGCCACCTTCTTTGCAACCTGGCTGCTCCACTATGCTATGGAACTGCCCAACATTTTCCTCCTGCCTGCCCAACATGGCTACCACAAGGCTGCATCTTCAAATCCACCCCTGCACACTCCACAAACATGCTATCCATCACTCTATACTCAACATCTAAGGGGTTCGTCTTTTTAGATTCCACTTATGATGGAGATTAGTGCTTGGCTTATTTCAGATGTAATATCATCCAGGTCCATCTACATTTTGAAAATGTAGTAGTTTGAATGACATTGACTGGTCTCCAATTAGTGGAACTGAGGAGATATTTCACTGGGGGTGTGCTTTGGGGTTTAAAAAGTCCACACTTGGCCCCATCTCTCACTCCTTCTCTCTGCCTGTGGATCAGGATGTAAAGCTATCATCCACTGTTTCAGCAGCATGACTATCTGCTTTCCACCATGATGATTATGGACTAACCCTCTCAAACTGTAAGCTGGCCCCTAATTAAATGCTTTGTTTTAAAGAAGAAAAAAAAAACAAATTAAGTTACAGTGACTAAAGCATCTTTTAGAATAATAGAGTGGTTGTCTTTTGAATTTAATCCAAAGAAATACCAAAAACAAGTAATAAATTTTAGTTGGTAGAAATTCTACATCTAGAACTACAGAGCAGATTTTATTTTTCTTTTCCTTTCGAAACTAGACATTTAATGCACACCAACATAAAAAACTTAGGAGAACAAGGAGCAGAATAAATTACCTGGAGACTCTGGAGTCTAACTGACCACACAGTGCTGGGTTCTGTGGGGCAGTGTTTACTTTATAGACTCTAGACTTGGATCTGCAAAGTCAGTGATCTCCTAACACCAATGGGCACAGACAAGAGAAACACACAGAACTGCAGTTTCCAGCAGAAAATGGAGAGAAGCAGCTCAGAAAAGCAAACCTCTTTCTCATGTGTGTGTGTGTGTGTGTGTGTGTGTGTGTGTGTGTGTGTGTACACAAGTATGAGTGTGTGTTAGCAGTTAGTGTACGTTCACAAGTTGTTATGTTTGTATACATGAATTGTGTTTGTATGTGTGTGTTATAGGTTTGTATGTGATCATGCATGTGTTGTATGTGAATGTGTTGTATTTGTATATGTGTATATACACATATGTTGTGTGTTTGTGTGTGCATGTCATACATTGTGTATGTGTATATATGTACAGCTGTATATTGCATTTGTGTCTATGTGTGTTGTATGTATGGAAGTGTTGGTGCATGTGTATTTGTTTGTATAAATGTGTAATGTATGTTTATGTGCTCATGTGTTGAATATCCATGTATGTGTGTGTTGGTGTTAGTGTTTATGTGTTAAACATACCTTGCCAGTTTACGTAGCTAGTCAGAAAACCTCTAGGGTCCTCCCACCTCCCAACCCTCAGCCCTGAAGTTCCAGATGTGGCGCCACACCTAGATTTTAGACAAAACTCGGGGGTTGAACTCACGTTCCCATGCTTGTACAGCAAGTACTTTAACCACTGTACCAACCCTCCATCTCATACAACTGTAACCTTTAAGTTAATAACTGCTGTACTCTAGTCCCACACCACTGATAAAGTATGAATCTACACCCATCAATACAAGCAACCTCCATGCGTGCCTCCATCGTCCAAACTGAAACAGAGCACCACAATCCACTCACTAGGGTAGTATTAGAGGAGGCCAAATACAGGATTAAGACTGTATGGTTTCCCTGGAGACCAGGTGGAGGGTGAATGTCTGTCTCCACTTAGTCTTAAGTAGATGTCCCATCCTTTGCCACTGAGTAAATCTAGTAGAGAGTCAGGATTGTCACCTCCCTTCCCAGTACTACTAACATGGATGCCACGTAGGGAACAGTAACAAGGTATTTCTATATCTCTCTGTGAGAGGGGTATCAGTGGGAGCTTATAGAGACTTTGAACACCCATCCACTGAGTAATAATGTGACTGCAGTCCCTTGATTACCAATGGAGTGTGGAGCATCAGTAATGACACAGCATCTTCACACTCCTACTGAATCAGTACCAGAGAAGTCAAGTCAAAAACAAGATTCTCCCAAGACCCAGAGTCTCATCGGGTATGACCCAAAATGTGCAACTTCTAGCACAAGAGCGTCACTGCATCCAGAACCACGACAACCTTAAGCTTTTCCTTAATGAAGATGCTTGATGAATGCCAACACCAAAAAGAAAGAGATTATAAAACCTGATGGATGCCAACACCAAAAAGAGAGAGATTATAAAACCTCAACAGTCTCTTATGACCAGTTTCGAAAAAACGAAAACATCCGTTTCAGTAAAGAAAAAAGATATCAAACATATTGAAAAGCAAATGAAAATTTTACAATTAAAAAATAATGGAGGTGGGGCTGGAGAGATGGCTTAGTGCTTAAGAACACTGACTGCTCTTCCAAAGGACCTGAGTTCAATTCCCAGCAAACACATGGTGGCTCACAACCATCTGTAAAGTATCTGATGACCTCTTCTGGAGTGTCTGGAAACAGCTACAGTGTACTCTTATAAATAAAACAAATCTTTAAAAATAAAAATAAAAATAAAACAATGGAGATAAAAACAGAATTCAGTGGATAAACTTAAGAGTAAAATGGAAAGAATCAGCAAACTTAAAGAGAATTATAGAAACCCATCCAGGGAAAACTGAGAAAAACAGAAACAATCTTTAGAGATGTTTGCTACTATCACAAAATATTTAACATTCCTACAAGACAAGGAAAAATGACATTGAAGGAAACATTTGAGGAAATGCCTCAAAATGTTTTAAATCTGCCAAGGAGCATAAACACAGACAGATTTGAGAAGCTAAGTGAGGCCTAACCAGGGCAGATCAAAAAATGCATATTAAGATTTGTTGTAATTTCTGAAAAATGCCAACAGAAAGTTTTTAAAGCAACCAGAGAAAGATAATAAAAGTGGCGGCTCCAGCCTGGAGAGCACTTTTGCCTGTAATCTCAGAAGTTTGCCCTGGGGGGTGGAAGAAGGAAGAACTCAAGGTCATCCTTGATACATGAGACTTAAACAATAAGAGAGGAGAGGAAGAAGCAAGCTGTTCTAGTGTCAGCAGTTTACCATCAGAAGCCATACATTCAGGCTAAAAGATATGGCATGTTTCAAACACTGAAAGAAAACTATTCACCGAGAATCTTTTATTCACTAAATACATCCTCCAGAAACAAAGAAAATACTATGAAAACATGCTCAATGCAATAAATCTAAGAAAGTTTCTTGCTACTTGAACTACTTTTAAACTGACTAGTAGCCAGGCGTAACTGGTCTACAAAGTGAGTTCCAGGACAGCTAGGACTATACAGAGAAACCCTGTCTCAAAAAAAAACAAAAACAAAAACAACAACAACAACAACAACAACAACAAAAACTGACTAGCAGAAGGCCAGGAGAAGACTAGGCATGGTAGTGAGAGCCCTTAATACCAGCACTCAGGTGGCAGAGGCCAGTAGATCTCTTTGAGTGCAAGATACAGCCTGGTCCACATAGTGATTCCAGGCCAGGCAGGACAACACAGTAAGACCCTTTCTTTAAAAAAAAAAAAAAATGGGGTGGCGAGCTGAATTTCCTATCCAGACTAGACCTGGTCTATGTCAATTATTTATTATCATTCATTTAAAATAAATAAACATACAAACAGTTCATAAGATTGAAATAAAGACAACTCAATCTGTATCATTGCTTAAAGTGTAGAAAAGGATTTGTTTAGCCAATAAAGCACCTGCTTCCCAGAGTGTATTTGGCCGTCGTTTTTGTCAATTTAGCCAAGTTAGGTGAGTCTAAGAAAATGGGGACTGTTTCCAGGATTGCTGCTCCATTCTCCAACTGCAGAAGGAAGAAACCTCAGAATAAGCTCATTGATCTCAGAAGTTTTATAAGGCCAAAGACTGAGGTTAAAAGAAGTTTAGTTTTTTAAGGTCATAAATTGAAATTATATTGCATAAGCATCATTTACTAGATACGTGTAGACTTCTTGAGTAAAGTAAAACATATTTATTATTCATGCTATTTGTTTAAATATATCCTCCTTGGAATTTAATTACTTGACAGTTTTTACTTCTAGCATATGAACATAAGTCCTAAGCCTAACATATTAATCTCTAATTTTAGCTATTATTTCACCCCATCTGCCACTACTTCACAAGCTCTTAGTGAATAAAGTGGCCAAAGATATGGGAGAGTTGTTGCAAAGTCTTTGGCATTGTAATACTGTTCTAATGGAAAATAAATACAGAGGGGGAAAAAAACACATTTAAGATGTGCTTGCCAGCTGCCTGCTCTTTGGAAGGATGGGTCGGGCTGCAGCAGACCTCAGCAAGATAAAACTGTGACGGTAGAAAGCAGTTAAGTTTGGCTGAAATGATGGAGAGAGCTGGCCTGGCCTGCATAATAGGATAATGAAATTAAAGAGATAGGGAATAGAGAAATCTCTTTGTGAAGAATAGAGCATGTGAGACAGAGCCCTTCATCCCCATCAAAATCCAGAAAAGGATCCCAAGATTCATATGAACCTACAAAAGACCTTGGAGAGCTGAAGCAACCCTTAGCAGGAAGAGAGACACTGAAAGTATCACCTACTAGATCTCAAAGAACATTCCAGAGCCTCAGGAACATAAGCAACATGGTGCCAGCACAAAAACAGATGCTAGAGCATTGTAGTACAAGACTGAGAATACCAGATGGTTATAGAAACCTACTTCTTGCCAGGCTCTCGGAAGCATCCTTGAGAGAAAAGGATTGACAAACAGTGCTGGGAACCTGTGTTTCTACGCTGGAGAGTGAAATCAAATTCATGTTCTCTCCCCTTTCATAAAAACAAACAAAAAAAAAAACAAAAACAAAAACAAAAACGGATCAAATACCTTTATTTAAGATCCCGAGCTCTCAAGCTGGAAAGCAAAGATAGAGACAGTTCAAGATGAAAGCATAGTGGCTGGATCGATGGATCAGCAGTAATGAGCTCAAACAAGAGGACCCTAATTTGGTTCTTAGCACCCATGTCAGGTAGCTTGAAACCACTGTAACTCTAGCTCTAGGGGTTCAGATGCCATCTTTCCATCTCCCCAGCACCTGTACACACATGAACAAATGCACATATACACATAATTAAAAATAAATCTCTAATAGAAATGTATACCTAAACAGGATTCTAACTACATAGAAAATGATGCCAAACCTGATGAATGGGATTTCATGATGTTAAGAAGCTTTTACAAATCAAAGGAATCAATCACCAGAGAGGAGAAACAACCTAGACAATGAAGAGAAAGTATTTACCAATTACACATCAGTCACGGGATTAATACTCAGGCTACATAAGAAGCTGTAAAAATTAAACACCTGAAACTCAAGTCATCCAATCAATAAAGCAGCTAATGGACTGAATAGATAGTTCATAAAAGAAAAAATACAAATGGCCAATAAATATTAGAAAGTATTCAATATCCTCAGCCATCCATGAAATGCAAATTAGCACTACTATGAGACTGCACCTCACAGTCAATATAGCTTTGCGTTCCGATCCCTGTAACCCACTCAGGAGCCCAGCAGAGCAGCTCACATTGGTAAGGTGGGACAGACACACACAGATTCCTACATAACACTGGCTGGACTGGCTAGCTCAAACAGTGAACTTAGTGAACTTCAAGTTTATTGAGAGACCCTGTCTCTAAAGATAAAAGGAAAACAACTGAGGAGGACTGACAAAATTGTCCTCTGTCATACTCTCACAGACACACACAAAATAGATAACGCAGGTTAGTGAAGATGTACAAAGGGAAGACTTTTTTCTTTTTCTTATTTATTCTTCTCTCATATATTACATCCCGACTGTAGTTTACCCGCCCTCCTCTCCTTCCAGTTCCTCCCCCCACCTCCTCTCTCCCCCAGATCCACTCTGCTGTGGCCTCCCAGGAATATCAAACAAACATAGCATAACAAGCTAAGACTACCCACGAACCCTCATATCAGGGCTGGATGAGGCAAGCAGGTAGGAGAAAAGAGGTCCCTAAAGTAGCCAAAAGAGAGACAGTCAGCACTCCCACTATTAGGAGTCCCACAAGAACACCAAACTACACAACCACAGCATGTGTGCAGAGGACCTATGTCATATCTATAAAGGCACCAGTCTGAGGGAATATAAACTCATGCAACTTCTATAGAAATCAACTGAGAGCCTCCTCACAAAACTAAAAATGGTACTACCATGCAGTACCCTTGAGTGTACACCTGAGTGTACACCTGAGTGTACACCTGAAGGCCTCTAAGTCAGCAAGCCATGGAGATAGTCGGACATTCATGTTATAGATGCAATGTACACAGCAGCCAGGAAATGGAACTGATCCAGATAGATGCCTATCACCTGATGGATAGATAACAGATGGTGTGACACATGGTGGGGTTTTCTGTAGTTGTAAAGAAGAATGAAACCATGACATTTGTAGAAAAAAATGATTGTAATTAAAAAGCACCAACTGAGTGAAATAAGCTGGACTTACCCCCAAACTCAGTTTTTCTTCTTATATATAACACAGATTTAAAATGATAGTGTGTGTGTGTGTGTGTGTGTGTGTGTGCGCGCGCGCGCGCGCGCGCGCGTGCGTGTGTTTGGGTCATAAATCTAGGATCATGAAAGGATAGAAAAATATCTCAGAAGAGGGAGGAATAAAGAAGGTAATATAATGAATGTAATAAGAAAATAGAAGATGGGGCCAACTTCTATCAGTTGAATAGAAATAGAGGAAGGAGAGGAACAGTGGACACGGGAATGTCATAGAGTGGGCCCTGGGGGGAAGGTAAGGAGTGAGAAGAAAATATAACAAGGCCACAAAGAAACTCATGACTTTGTATACTAACCTAAAAAGTAAATTTTAAGTACTAATGTTTTCAAAAGCAAGACATTAAAATGTCCAAGAAGTTCACAAAGAAACATTAGTAATCATTTGGACAATACAAATTTAAAGTAAGGAGATGTCATCATTACACCTGTTAGAATGACTAACACAGAAGCTAAAAGACTGCAAGCATTAGTGAGGTTGGAAAGAAAAGCTCACGAGTGTCAGGATGGCTGAGTGGTCTAAGACGTCAGACTCAAGTCAAGAAGAAGGAAGACCAAAGTGTGGGTGCTTTGCTCCTTCTTAGAAAGGGGAACAAAATACTTACAGGAACAAGTATGGAGACAAAGTATAGAGCATAGACTGAAGGAAAGGCCATATAGAGACTGCCCCATCTGGGAATCCATCCCATATATAGTCACCAAACCCACACATCAATCATTAGGAATCTAAAATACCAAGAAGTGCTTGCTGAAAGGAGCCTGATATAGCTGTCTCCTGAGAGGCTCTGCCAGAGCCTGACAAATACAGACATGGATGCTCCCAGGCAACCATTGGACTGAGCACAGGGTACCCAATGGAGGAGCTAGAGAAAAGACTGAAGGAAGAACAACAATATCAACCAACCAGAAACTGCAAACCCCCACCCCAGAGCTCCCAGGGACTAAACCACCAACCTAGGAGTACACATGGAGGGACTCATGGCTCCAGCTGCACATGTAGCAGAGGACTGCCTTATCAAGCATCAATGGGAGGAGAGGTCCTTGACCCTGTGAAGGCTCAATGCCCCAGTGTAGGGGAATTCCAGGGCAGGGAAGCTAGAGTGGGTGGATGGGTATGTGAACACCTTCATAGAAACAGGGGGAGGGGGGATGAGATAGGAGGGTTGTGGGGAGGACTGGGAAAGGGGATAACATTTGAAATGTAAATTTAAAAATCTAATAAAAGCCGGGTGTGGTGGCACACACCTTTAATCCCAGCACTTGGGAGGCAGAAGCAGGCAGATTTCTGAGTTCTAGTCCAGTCTGGTCTACAAAGTGAGTTCCAGGACAGCCAGGGCTATACAGAGAAACCCTGTCTCGAAAAACAAAACAAACAAACAAAAAAATCTAATAAAAAAAGTTTTTAAAGCAGAGGCAGGGGGATTTCTGAGTTCTAGGCCAGCCTGGTCTACAAAGTGAGTTCCAGGACAGCCAGGGCTACACAGAGAAACCCTGTCTCGAAAAACCAAAAAAAACAAAAACAAAAACAAAAACAAACAAACAAAAAAAAAAAAACCCAAAACGCTCAAATCGTTAATGAACACTCAGATTAGTACAGTTATAATGGCAAAGATATACCTCAAAAAGCTAAATATATAAATCATAAGGGCTAGCAGTCCACTTCTAGATGTATATACACACACACAGCCAAAGCAACTGAAATTAATACACAAAAGAAATATCTACACTCCTACATCCCCTACAGCATATTCATGATACCCAAGACATATCAGCCTGTGTCCTTCAGCACAAATGAAGAAAATCAGCTGCATATACAATATATAAGGGATACTACCCAACATTTGAAATAGAATGCATGAGCCTGAAATACCTCATGCTAAGCAGGACAGGCGCCAAAAGACAACTCAAGATCGTGCTGACATGCAGGATCTAAAACGTCTTCTGTACTCAGAAAAACAAAGAGTAGAGAATCAAGAGGAATAATGAGACTTTGTCCAAAGTTTACAGTTTCACTTAGGTGAGAGCAGTGAGATTTTGAGATATAATGCATAAACAAATGAGAACAGTAAAATATCTGTATTTTAAAATTAGAAAGAGTAAACATCAAAAACTTCTTAACAAAATAGAAAGTGATATATGGTGTCTTAATTAACTTGATTTATCCAGTCATTCATGCATGTAAATTAAAATATATTCTGCTACATAAATGTATATGGGCTAGGAATTGTTCATTTAAAATATTAATTATAGGGGCTGGTGAGATGGCTCAGCGGGTAAGAGCACCCGCCTGCTCTTCCAAAGGTGATAAGTTCAAATCCCAGCATCCACATGGTGGCTCACAACCATCTGTAACGAGATCTGGCGCCCTCTTCTGGAGACAGCTACAGTGTATTTACATATAATAAATAAAATAAATCTTTAAAAAAATATATTAATTATAAAAATACATGGAAACACTACTTTAGCAAGGTTAGAATTTCAAGTACCAGGGAAAAAACTCAACCATGATAGAATTACCACAGTAATAAACTTTTGGTATAATGCTCTGTGTGTGTCTATGTATGTATGTATGCATGTATGTGCATTTCTGTCTCAAGGTAGAAAATTTACTGTTGAAGATGATGCTGTTTTATGAAGAAATGTACAATGAATGCAAAAATACACTCATAAGCCTTTCTATGTAACTGTTCACAAAAACTTGCCTAGCCTTTTTAGTTGCAAATGAGCCACACAGCCTTATTTAATAGAATTAAATTATTATAATAAATAAATATTATTATAATAAATTAATTAATTAAATTAAATTATTATATTAGAATAAATAAATTAAATTATTAAATCATAATTTAATATAATTAAATTATGAGCCACACAGCAATTATTTAATAGAATTACAAGTGAGTGGACTAACAGCTCTGTGCAGAATTTGTCCAGCCTCATTTGTTCTCATTAGTAATCATGCTTTGGAATCTTTGAGAAAATAGCTAAGTCCTCAAGACAGTTCTTTAGAAGCCTGCTACAATGTTTGGTACTCTTTAAGGTAAACCTGAGGCATACAGAAAGGAAGAAGGTATGATTAACAGGGTTGGACTCAGGCTTGGACTCACTGCCCTGCCTCCAGATAGGCTCTTCAAAGGAAAACTCCCAAAGAGCCCAGGTTAGTTCAGCTCAGAATTCTTTGGAAATGTTTCATTTTAAACACCTGCTAAACAGACCAGAAGGGAAATTCCTATGATTAGAGAAAGATATGGGTATAATGGAAGCTTTTTTTTTCAACATAAATCAAAGAAATATGACCTGGGTTGGGGGTGACTTCTTTCTAAAAATATTTAGTAATCATTTAATATCTCATTGACATAGACTGAATTATGTCTATTCAAATTCAACAATCTAAAGCCCCAAGTCAACAGGCCCATATTTGGAAATAGAAAATAATGAAGGTACAATGAGATAATAAGGGTGGGCCGTGATCTAACCTATCAGAAGTCCCTATCAGAAAAGTAAGACACAAGAGACCCTTAACTCTTCCCTCCCTGAACCCCTCCCCATATAAGCATTGAGAATACAGTCATGTGAAACCAAGGATGAATCTGATCAGATGCCAAATTTGCCAACTTCTTAATGTAGGACTTCTAGTCATTAGAGCTACTGGGAGATGAATTTCTGTTGTTTGAGCCATACAGCCTGTGTCCCTTGCTTGCTGCAGCCCTAGTACAGTATTACTCTCATACACAAAATACTCCAGAGTTTAATCCAACTGAGAGCAAGTGTTATTGAAAGCTGGTTTTATATCTTGATAGTTGACATCACCCATGAAGTTTAAAACATGACTACTACCAAAAAATGAATGGTCTTGTTGATTAGACACAAGAATTGTGTCCATGGCAAGAATTACTTAAATGAGTTAAATTACGAAATTGTAGAATTTATACACAAAATACTCATGGATTGTGAAGAAACTTGTCTTGATACCATTTTCCAAGTGGGATGACTACAAAACAGTGCTGGAACAGATTCTTAGAAACAAGCAGCTCATTATAAAGAAAATTACAATAGTCTGTCACAGGTGGAGAAGGTTGCATCAGTGAGAGCTAGAACTTAGGGTTTGTGATAGAGGGCTCGATCTTAGACTGTGATTGACACATGATGAGGAGCACAACAATCTATGAATGAGAAAGATTCAAAACAGATGCTGATAAGGAAAAAAATGACCCAGTACATAGAACGACAACTTTACAGTTCACAATGCCCATATTATGTATGAAAGCATACCCTGTAATACAAGTATAACACATGGCTTGGGTGAGGAGAGAATGGAATGATGCCCACGTTTAACCATTAGAGGGCATACTCACAAGCTCTTCCACTGTAATGAAACACCTGAGGTATTTAACTTAGAGAGAGAAAAAGTTACTTTGTTCCATGGTTCAGGACTCTCCTGTCCAAGAAAGGGGTACCTTACTCAGTTCTCTAGCCAATGGAAGAGATACCACGTGACAATGGTGAGGAGGCTGTGGCAAGCAAAGTCACTCATCTCATAGACCAGGAAGGAAGAAACAGGAACAAGAGGAAGAAATTGGGCTCACATTCCTCCAATCAAGAGTAAATCCCCAGTAACCTAGGGGCTTCCTCAAAGCCTGCAAGCACTTTCCAGCAGTGCCACACTGGAGACTACATTTTTAATGCACCAAGCCAAGGGAGGTATTCAGCATTATACATTATACATCAAGTTTTAGAACTTACATTTCCACTTAAAATTAAACACAATAACTAAATCCTCCTTTATAGTTTCTAGAAGAAATCAGAAACTTAAATTTTTCTTAATACTTTGACCAAAAGCATCAAGACTACGTTATTAATCCCTCATTCAGTGGAACAATAACTTGGTGATAAACCCAAAGATGTGGCCACCTATTGCAAAAGGGTCAAATCACTTGGTAGCTAATTATACTGTGGTTCAAGGGATGAAGCAAAGAAGACCAGTTTGTTGACATGATCTATTATGAATGACTCGAGATATTTATAAAAGATTCTGTTTTTAGGCTTTATGTTACACACAGAGATTTTTCTTAATGAGTTTAATACATCTTTATTTAATTGGTCTAATATGTATATCTGTAATATGTATATCTGATATGTATATCTGTAATATGTATATCTAATAGGTATATCTGTAATATGTATATCTGTAATATGTATATCTAATAGGTATATCTGTTGCTGCTAAAACAATTCTATAGTCTTGTCTAAACTTTTGCTATTGCTGTCATAGTGACAGGTTTTTTTCTTTCCTCTCCAATGCTCTCCCAGAACTGACTAGTGATTTCACTGCGCTTCACCACATGAACACAAGTCCAAGTTTTAAAAGCAGATATAACACTTACATTAGTATTAGTCTCGCTAAATAAAGCAAACACTAGATCTGTGAGATGACTCAGTGGGTTAAGAGCACTTGCTACTAAGCCTGACAACCCGAGTTCCATCCTTGAGAGTGACACAGTGGAAAGAGCAGACCAAGCCCTGAAAGTTATACTCTGGCCTCCATATCTATGCAATGGCACAAAGTGCCTGTAGTAAGAATTTTCATTTCTTTAAAAACATAAAAGTGTTATAGGAATATGTTTGTGTTTTAAATCCAGGTGTGGGATATGGGGTTGCTTCAGATCGTCCACAGCAGAAGACTATGATTTGCTTCATGCTCTGGTACAGGCATGATTTTGCAAGCTGCACATAATTCTGATGTTTGGAATTCTAGGGACTCTTGAGAGGGTATAAAAATGCAAGAGCCCACTGCTGCTCCTCCTGCTGTTATTCCTGATGTTGTTGGTTGCCTGTTGCTGGTTACCTGTTGCTAATTGCTGGTTGCTGGTTGCCCATTGGAGATATCCTGATGACAAAGACCAAAATTACTTCAAGGAACTTGATGCCCCTAATCAGAAGAAAGTAGTCTAACCATATCAATGCCCTCATTTCCTCTAACCTTCTTTCTTTCCTACCTAATGATGGTAGCAGGAGAGGAAGGCATAAAGGTGAAGGGTGGTAGAAATAGGAACCCATAAATAAAATGTCTGGCTACAAGTGCCCACGTGCATACACATGAAAACACACAAAGACAATTAATTTAAAAAATGAAGCAAATGTTCCCAGCCAGATTTTTACTACTTCACTTGTCATACCAAGAAGCCTCCATAAACAAACAGCCTCCTTCAGATGTGTCAACAACACTAAGCCACAAGCCAGTATCCTCCTGGGAGCTAGACCTCAATACCACCAATGTTCAGATGCAGAAAACACAGAGCAAGCAAATTGATCCTGGGAACTCCTTGGAACATGGAGGATTGTCTTGCTTTCAATTCCACCCCAACACAGCCTGGAAAACATTCATTTTAGCAGTTTCATAGTAAGTCTTTTGGCATAAAATATCTCTTCAATTAAGTTTTTTTACAACATAGATTAAGTAGCTTAATAAAACATTCCCTTCAGTTGATCTAGGTCTGCTGCTAAAACCGTCTCTGTTTTATGCTTCAGCTACTTCCACACAACATATTTCATGCCTGTTATGGACATGTAGCTACAAGGAGCATCACATGGATCCTAATCTAGTTACTGGAAAGAAACCAGAAGTGCAAAGTTAATTGTGATAGAGGACTGAGCTTTTGAATGCAATTTTTAAACACTGCATTGTTCTTGAAAATGATAAACCACATAGTTTTAAAACCTTTCAATGAGATGTTATGTAAAAGATGGGCCTCAACTAGGGAGCTCAAATCATACAGATATTTCATCCCATAATATACTGCATTTATGAGGATGATCCCATAAAAGTGCATAACGACTGAGGCTATTACATCTTAGCTTCTGTTGTATACATTTGATGTTTGTTCAATGACAAAATTGCCTAACAATTTCCAGAACACGTCTCTGTAGATAGACAATCTGGGACTGTTTCTTAGAATTTGCTGTCATTATAAATAACAGAAGATGAGGACTACTTTTGAAAAAATTACTAATGGTGCTGACTTAAACAAATAGATATCTGTCCCACAGAATGGGAATGGAAAGAACCAGAACCAGTCAATACCAAGGTCCTTGAAAAACTCCAAAGCTTTGTCACTCTGCATTCATGAACTCTGTTGTTATGCTTGTCACCTGGCTACAGAGGGTGACACCTCAGCTTGCTATCTGAAACCCTGAGGAAAAATGAATTAGTTGAATGCCCCTTTTAGAAGAAAAGTTGATGCTTTCCTGGCAAAAACTATTCATCTTATCACCCACCATTAACAGCAGGGGCGTCTATAGACCTATACATAGATGGCTAGGCACAGGGAGTCAAATGGAAATTCTATTAGCTTTGGAAAATAGCGAGAAGCAAATGCTTCCCACAGTAAATATATCATCCTTCTCAAAAGTAAATCTGTAGGACAACCTCACTTAATTAAAAAGTTACTTTACTATAACTAGTATGTGTGTGTGTGTGTGTGTGTGTGTGTGTGTGAGAGAGAGAGAGAGAGAGAGAGAGAGAGAGAGAGAGAGAGAGAGAGAGAAGGAGAGGGGAAAGAGGAGAGGGAGGAAGAGACAGAAAGAGAGAGAGAGAGAGAGAGAGAGAGAGAAATGTCTTCATGCTACAGAGCATATATAAAGGTTAGAGGAGGAGAGAGCCATATTGGGTCCCAGGTCCCTCAGAGCCACTCTGCGCAGGGCAGCTCACAGACCACAAAGGGTGGCTCAGACCCAGCCTGCACAAGTCAGCTCTCGGACTGCAAAGGGTGTGTGAACAAACAGCTGAGCAGTGCACATTTTGCAACAGACCCAGCTTGGGGCTCTAGACATCCAGGGTCCCTCCCCACCTGAGGAGAGTTCTCCCTCCTCCTGGGAGGGCTTTCCCTGCCAGAACTGGTGAAAGAGCCATATTGGGTCCCAGGTCACTCAGAGACCAGTCTGTTCAAGTCAGCTCACTAACTACAAAGGCTCCCACAGAGACCAGTCTGTACAGGTGAGTGTGCAGACCGCAGAGGCAACACATCTTCTAGGACAGGCCCAAAATAGGGTCTTTAACTTTACCTAAGAGGCAAGTCTGAACACCAAAACTCCATGCACCTTCCCTGCAAAAGGAGAGCTCGCCTGCTGAGACTGCTCTGACCACTGAGATTCAGGAGAGAGTTGGGCTCCCTGGTCTGCTGACAGAGGCCAACAGAATCACAGGAGGAACAAGCTCCAACCAGAGACAACTATAACAACCAACTCCAGAGATTACCAGATCTCGAAAGGCAAACATAAGAATCTTAATAACAGGAACCAAGACCACTCACCTTCATCAGAACCTAGCACTCCCACTTCAGCCAGTCCTGGATACCCCAACACACTCGAAAAGCAAGACTCGGATTTAAAATCATATCTCATGGTGCTGGTAGAGGATATGAAGAAGGACATTAAGAAGGACATGAAAAACTCAATTAAAGAAATTCAGGAGAACAATGCTAAAGAGGTAAAAGTCCTTAAAGAGGAAACACAAAAATCCTTTGAAGAACTACAGGAAAACACAACCAAACAGGTAATGGAATTGAACAAAACCATCCAGGACCTAAAAAGGGAAATAGAAATAATAAAGAAAACCCAAAGTGAGACAACTTTGGAGATAGAAACACTAGGAAAGAAATCAGGAACCATAGATATGAGCATCAGGAACAGAATACAAAAGATGGAAGAGAGAATCTCAGGTGCAGGAGATTCCATAGAGAACAAGGGCACAACAATCAAAGAAAATGCAAAATGCATAAAAATCCTAACTCAAAACATCCAGGAAATCCAGGACACAATGAGAAGACCAAACCTACAGATAATAGGAGTAGATGAAAAAGATTTTCAACTTAAAGGGCCAGCAAATATCTTCAACAAAATAATAGAAGAAAACTTCCCAAACCTAAAGAAAGAGATGCCCATGAATATACAAGAAGCCTACAGAACTCCAAATACACTGGACCAGAAAAGAAATTCCTCCCGACACATAATTATCAAAACAACAAATGCACTAAATAAGATAGAATATTAAAAGCAGTAAGGGAAAAAGGTCAAGTAACATATAAAGGCAGGCCTATCAGAATAACACCAGACTTCTCACATGAGACTATGAAAGCCAGAAGATCCTGGAGATGGATTCAGACCCTAAAAGAACACAAATGCCAACCCAGGTTACTATATCCAGCAAAACTCTCAATTAACATAGATGGAGAAATCAAAGTATTCCAGGATAAAACCAAATTCACACAATATCTTTCCACTAATCCAGCCCTTCAAAGGTTAATAAAGAGAAACCACCAAAACAAGGATGGAAAATACACCCTAGAAAAAGCAAGAAAGTAATCCTTCAACAAACCTAACAGAAGACAGGCACAAGAACAGAATCCCAACCTTAACAACAAAAATAACAGGAAGAAACAACTACTTTTCTTTAATTTCTCTTAACATCAAGGACTCAATTCCCCAATAAAAAGACATAGACTAATAGACTGGCTACACAAACAGGACCCAACATTTTGCTCCTTACAGGAAACGCACCTTAGGGAAAATAGACAGAGACTACCTTAGGGTGAATGGCTGGAAAACAGTTTTCCAGGCAAATGGTCCAAAGAAAAAAGCTGGAGTAGCCGTTCAAATATCGGATAAAATTGACTTTCAACCCAAAGTTATAAAAAAAGACAAGGAGGGGCACTTCATACTCATCAAACGTAAAATCAACCAAGATGAACTTTCAATTCTGAATATCTATGCTCCAAATACAAGGGCAGCCACATTCATTAAAGAAACTGTAGTAAAGCTCAAAGCACGCATTGCACCTCACACAATAATAGTGGGAGACTTCAACTCCCCACTCTCACCAAAGGACAGATCCTGGAAACAGAAACTAAACAGAGACACATGGAAACTAACAGAAGTCATGAAACAAATAGATTTAACAGATATGTACAGAACATTTTATCCTAAAACAAAAGGATATACCTTCTTCTCAGCGCCACATGGTACCTCTTCCAAAATTGACCATATAATTGGTCACAAAACAGGCCTCCACAGATTTAAAAATGTTGAAATTATCCCATGCATCCTATCTGACCACCATGGACTAAGGCCGATCTTCAATAACAACATAAATAATAGAAAGCAAACATTCTCATGGAAACTGAACAACACTCTAGTCAATGATTCCTTAGTCAAGGATGAAATAAAGAAAGAAATTAAAGACTTTCTAGAGTTTAATGAAAATGAAGCCACAACATACCCAAACTTATGGGACACAATGAAGGCAGTCCTAAGAGGAAAACTCATTGCACTGAGTGCCTCCAAAAAGAAACTAGAGAGAGCATACACTAGTAACTTGACAGCACACTTAGAAGCTCTAGAACTAAAGGAAGCAAATTCACCCAAGAGGAGCAGAAGGCAGGAAATAATCTAACTCAGGGCCGAAATCAACCAAGTAGAAACAAAAAGAACTATTCAAAGAATCAACCAAACCAGGAGCTGGTTCTTTGAGAAAATCAACAAGATAGATAAACCCTTAGCCAGACTCACTAGAGGGCACAGGGACAGTCTCTTAATTAACAAAATCAGAAATGAAAAAGGAGACATAAGAACAGAACCTGAGGAAATCCAAAACACCATCAGATCCTACTACAAAAGGCTGTACTCAACAAAGCTAGAAAACCTGTATGAAATGGACAATTTCCTAGACAGATACCAGGTACCAAAGTTAAGCCAGGATCAAATTAATGATCTAAACAGTCCCATTTCCCCTAAAGAAATAGAAGCAGTCATCAATAGTCTCCCAACCAAAAAAAGCCCAGGACCAGATGGGCAGAGTTCTATCAGACCTTCAAAGAAGACCTAATTCCAACTCTCCTCAAACTATTCCACAAAATAGACACAGAATGTACTCTACCCAACTCATTCTATGAAGCCACAATTACTCTGATACCTAAACCACACAAAGATCCAACAAAGAAAGAGAACTTCAGACCAATTTCCTTCATGAAAATCGATGCTAAAATACTCAATAAAATCTCGCAAACCACATCCAAGAACACATCAAAATGATCATCCATCATGAACAAGTAGGCTTCATCCCAGGAATGCAGGGATGGTTTAATATACAGAAATCCATCAACGTAATCCACTATATAAACAAACTCAAAGACAAAAACCACATGATCATCTCATTAGATGCTGAGAAAGCATTTGACAAAGTCCAACACCCTTTCATGATAAAAGTCTTGGAAAGATCAGGAATTCAAGGCCCATACCTAAACATAATAAAAGCAATATACAGCAAACCAGTAGGCAACATCAAAGTGAATGGAGAGAAGCTGGAAGCAATCCCATTACAATCAGGGACTAGACAAGGCTGCCCACTTTCTCCCTACCTATTCAATATAGTACTTGAAGTCCTAGCCAGAGCAATTAGACAACAAAAGGAGATCAAGGGGATACAAATTGGAAAGGAAAAAGTTAAGATGTCACTGTTTTCAGATGATATGATAGTATATATTCGGGATTCCAAAAATTCCACCAGAGAATTCCTAAACCTGATAAACAGCTTCAGTGCAGTAGCTGGATATAAAATTAACTCAAACAAATCAACGGCCTTTCTCTACACAAAGGATAAAAGTGCTGAGAAAGAAATTAGGGAAACAACACCCTTCACAATAGTCACACATACTATAAAATACCTTGGTGTGACTCTAACTAAGTAAGTGAAAGATCTTTATGACAAGAACTTCAAGTCTCTGAAGAAAGAAATTGAAGAAGATCTCAGAAGATGGAAAGATCTCCCATGCTCATGGATTGGCAGGATTAATATAGTCAAAATGGCTACCTGCCTAAAGCAATCTAAAGATTTAACGCAATCCCCATCAAAATTCCAACTCAATTCTTCACTGAGATAGAAAGGGCAATTTGCAAATTCATCTGGAATAATAAAAAACCTAGGATAGCAAAAACTATTCTCAACAATAAAAGAACCTCGTGGGGAATCACCATACCTAACATTAAGCTGTACTACAGAGCAGTTGTGATAAAAACTGCATGGTTCTGGTACAGCAACAGACAGATAGATCAATGGAATAGAATTGAAGACCCAGAAATGAATCCACACACCTATGGTCACTTGATCTTTGACCAGGGAGCTAAAACTATCCAGTGGAAAAGGATAGCATTTTCAACAAATGGTGCTGGCACAACTGGCTGTTAGCATGTAAAAGAATGCGAATTGATCCATTCTTATTCCCTTGTACAAAGCTTAAGTCTAAGTGGATCAAAGACCTCCACATAAAACCAGAGACACTGAAATTTATAGGGGAGAAAGTGGGGAAAACCCTCGAAGATATGGGCACAGGGGAAAGATTACTAAACAGAACAGCAATGGCCTGTGCGGTAAGATCAAGAATTGACAATGGGACCTTATAAAATTGTAAAGCTTCTGTAAGGCAAAAGACACAGTCAGCAAGACAAAAAGGCCACCAACAGATTGGGAAAGGATTTTTACCAATCCTAAATCTGATAGGGGACTAATATCCAACATCTACAAAGAGCTAAAGAAGCTGGACTCCAGAAAAAATGAATAACCCCATTTAAAAATGGGGTACAGAGCTAAACAAAGAATTCTCAAGTGAGGAATTCCGAATGGCTGAGAAACATCTGAAAAAATGTTCAACATTCTTAATCATCAGGGAAATGCAAATCAAAACAACACTGAGATTCCACCTCACACCAGTCAGAATGGCTAAGATCAAAAATTCAGGTGACAGCAGATGCTGGCAAGGATGTGGAGAAAGAGGAACACTCCTCCATTGCTGGTGGGATTGCAAGCTTGTACAACCACTCTGGAAGTCAGTCTGTCGTTTTCTCAGAAAATTGGACATAGTACTTCCAAAAGATCCTGCAATACCTCTCCTGGACATATACCCAGAAGAGGTTCCAAGTGGTAAAAAGGACACATGTTCCACTATGTTCATAGCAGCCTTATTTATAATAGCCAGAAGCTGGAAAGAACCCAGATGTCCCTCAACAGAGGAATGGATACAGAAAATGTGGTACATTTACACAATGGAGTACTATTCTGCTATTTTAAAAAAGAATTTATGAAATTCTTGGGCAAATGGATGTATCTGGAGGATATAATCCTTAGTGAGGTAACCCAATCACAAAAGAAGTTATTAGATATGCACTCACTGATAAATGGATATTAGCCCAGAAACTTAGAATACCCAAGATAAAATTTGCAAAACACAAGAAAATCAAGATGGAAGACCAGCGCGTGGATACTTCATTTTTCCTTTGAATAGGAAACAAAATACCCATGAAAGGAGTTACAGAGACAAAGTTTAGAGCAAAGATGAAAGAATGGACCATACAGAGACTACCCCACCAGGGGGGATCCATCCCATAATCAGTTATTAAACTCAGACACTATTGCATAGGACAGCAAGTGTCTACTTAAGGGACCCCGATAAAGCTGTCTCGTACAGAAGTGGATGCTCACAGTCATCTATATGATGGAACACAGGGCCCCCAATGGAGAAGCTAGAGATAGAACCCCAGGAGCTGAATGGGTCTGCAACCCTAGAAGGGGAACAACAATATGAACTAACCAGAAACCCCAGAGCTCATGTCTCTAGCTGCATATGTAGCAGAAGATGGCCTAGTCGGCCATCATTGGGAGAAGAGGCCCGTTGGTATTGCAATCTTTATATACCCCAATACAGGGGAACGCCAGGGCCAAGAAGTGGGAGTGGGTGGGCAGCAGAACGGTGTGGGGGTAGGAGAGAGGGAACTTTCGGGATAGCATTTGAAATGTAAATTAAGAAAATATCTAATAGCCGGGTGTGGTGGCGCACGCCTTTAATCCCAGCACTCGGGAGGCAGAGGCAGGCAGATTTCTGAGTTCGAGGCCAGCCTGGTCTACAAAGTGAGTTCCAGGACAGCCAGAGCTACACAGAAAAACCCTGTCTCGAAAAACCAAAAAAAAAAACAAAGAAAAAAAAAAAAAAAAAAAAAAAAAAAAAAAAAAAAAAAAAAAAAAAAAAAAAAAAAAAAAAAAAAAAAAAAAAAAAAAAAAAGAAAAAAAAAAGAAAAGAAAATATCTAATAAAAAATATTGAAGAAAAAAAAGGTTAGAGGAAAACTGTCAGAAATAAGCTCTCTTCTTCCTCCATGGGTTCCCAGGTTCACATACAGGTTGGCAGGCTTATGCAGCAAATGCTTTTATTTGCTGAGCCATTTCTCTTGCTCCCCAATATATTACACTGTTAGGTAAATATTATTTCTAGTTAAGTAAACCAATAATAAAACCATATTTTAATGTATCCTAAAAATAAAACCTTGTAAAAACCATTGAGAGTACTCAGACACATAAACAGATTATTTCTCTGGTTCATTTTGTTGTTGTTTATTTATTTATTTACTTTATATCACAATCACAGAAACCCCTTCCTCTGCGTTCCACCCTCCCCCCATTAATCCCTCTCCTTCCCCTTAGAAGCCTCCCTTGGGTACCGCACCACCCTTGGACATCATGTTAAAGCAGGGCTAAGGACATCCTCTCCCAGTGAGACCCAACCAGGCAGGGGAACGGAATCCAATGGCAGGCGACAGAGTCAGAGACAGCCCCAACCAATTGTTAGGGGACTCACATGAGATCGTGTTGCACATCTCTTACAAATGTAAGATCTAAGTCTAGCCCCTGCATACTCCGTGGTTGGTTCAGTCTCTGTGAACCCCATGGGCCCAGGTTAGTTGACTCTGTAGGTCTTCTTGTGGTATTCTTGACCCCTTTGGCTCTATCAGTCCCATTCCCCACTATTCCACAGGACTCCCCTAACCCTTCCTGATGTTTGGATATGGGTCTCTGCATCTGCTTCCATCCATGGTTGGATGAAGAGTCTCAGTAGAGTTCTTAACTGTGTTTACTTTTACAAACTCTTTGCTATAAGATAGGATTCTCCTCTCCAAATCAGTATATTAAACCACCCACCAAATCTATCTATTCTAGTTATCCAACTGCCCATCCCCCTACAGATCGAACCCAGGAAGGGCCTCAACCATGCCTGGGCAAGAGCTCTACCACTGAACTCTTTCCCCAGCCTACTTTGTTGTTGTTTTCTTTAGAGATGAGGTTTTACTAAGTTGCCCACACTGGTCTTGAATTCATTCAATAGCCCAGGTAAGCCCTGAATTTATGATCCACTTGTATCAGGCCCCTGAGTATCTGGTCCCAAACAAACCATCATTTCTTTTACCATCATTTCTTTTAAACTACCTCTTCTATGGCTAACCTGCCTTCACCCAACATTCCCGTGCCCCTCTCCCCACATTAGTCTTCACTACACCATATGACACTTGTCCTCAGCATTCCACTGCAGACTTTAAATGAAGTCATCTCCTAACGGCAGCATTAATGTCCCATCTGTCTTTACCTGCCTACGATATTTAAAACCATGACATCCTCTGATGAAGCCTTCTGTACTCATCACTCGGTTGTCCTGGAAGACCTCAAGTTCATGACCTCATGACTCCGACTCAGACTTCACTCTAAGCCATGCTGTCATCCTCTGGGTCCAGGAATGCTTATGCTCACACATAAAGTGGCACAGCATTTGCATATAACATATGCATCTCTTCTTCAAGTCATCTCTAGGTCACCCACGCTACCTAACATGATCTTAAGGTGGCATAAATAGCTGCAGCACTTTATCATTTAAAAACTAATAATGAGAAAAGTCTGTACGCATTGAGTACAGATGCAATTTTTCTGATTCAGACATTTCTGATCCAGTGTTGGTTGGTGGACTCCAGATGCGGAATCTAACAATACAAAAGGCTGAGTGTCTTGTTTACTCTTCCCACACAGTCAGTAATGGGAAAATCATTTAAGCAACCTGTATTTGTGTTTTCTCATTTGCAGAAAAAGGACAAACAGTCCTAACTACTTCATGGGGTTGCTGTGAGGGAATCAATTAGGTAGTCCATTAAAAGGATTTAACACAGGAACTAACACAGTTGGTGTTCCATGACTCTCTAACAGCTCTTCTCCAGCATATTCCAACCCTTCTAGCATGCATGGAAATCTTCACACTGACTGGTAAAATACCACTAAAACACGCTCATATGATTTTGACAACAGCTTTGTGCAAACTGTGTTTTGAGACAAGCTCATAATAGCATTAACTCCATATGGGTGCATGTGATACTCCCAGTAATTCATCTAGTTTACAAATTCTAACCAATTTCTTCCCAAACCGTGGAAAGTGCCCCTGAAAACTGAAAGTACTTAGAACTCCAAAACCCTTCCTCATGACTGTTTTTCAAGGTAAACAGTTTCCTTGTTTTCTGTTCTTGGAAATAATGCAAATGAGTTTATTCTTACTGATTTCTTATTGGTTCATTTCTACTTGGGGTAGGGGAATCATATTTGAATGCTAATTCCCTCAAATTAACCACTCCCCCAACTTTCTCTTGCCTGTAAATTTGACAAGCATGGTTCTTGATGAGTAGAGGAACAGGAAAGGACCTGATCAGGGGGATTCTCACTCTCTATGTCCACATTGGCACACTTGTCAGAGCCCTGAGCTCTGAGAGAATAGAATCCACACGCTCACCTTCCAGGAACTTACTTAACTAACTCACTGGCCAGACAGCTCAGGTTTTGGTTGGTTGGTTGGTTGGTTGGTTGGTTGGTTGGTTGGTTTTGGAGGGTTTGTTTGTTTGTTTGTTTGTTTGTTTTGTGCCTTGTTTTTTAATTTATAGACAAAGAAAATGTGTGAATTTTCTGAAGCTAAAGGTCACCACTGCTGGCTCATTTTACCACTTGTGCAAATGGGGATGGGTGCTGTATCAGAAATAGATTCAAAGGCAATTTCTCAAACACCAGAAATACATAGTGGTGGAGAAATTTAGTTTCCAATTCCCTTTATAACTCAGTGCAAAATTATGAACTAACATCATCAGAAATATGTTTTAAAGCTTTACCCACATAGTGTCCCCATGGTTTTATATAGTAGCTCACAATTATGACCCAAGAGACAAAAGGGAAAGCTGGTCTAATGATGCGCCCCTGTAATCCTGTGGGATTTGGAGGTAGACTTCATAGAATCAGAGCACAAAGTCATTATCCTTTACATAGTGAGTTTGAGTTTGAAGGTAACCTAAGCTACATAGGACTGTGTCTCAACAAAACAAAAAGAGCAAGGGGGGGGGGGGGGGGGACAAGCCTTGGGAGAGTGCTCTAGATATTTTTAAGCAGAATAGAATAAAATAAGCATTTTCCTCCCTGTAAACAGCAAAGAATGTATTTGGCAAAAAGCAATTAAAATTTCGTATCATGTTTCAGCTGTTTAAAAGCAACAATAATCTTTATTTGAATCAAATTTTATAAACAACTCTAAATAGCCTGAGTTTTCAAAGCAGTTATTTCCTCTTAGATAAATTACAGTACCTGTGGTGGCATCAAAGTTGCCCCTGCCTAAGTAGACACTAAAAGTCATTATGGTGCTGAATAACTCTACTTTTTTATTTGTAACAGGATAAGAATCTTGTAATACACATATGTTCACTCATAATAAAACCTTAATATCAACATGTCAGCAAGGAATGATTTATCACTGTTCACAGGGTACTTTCCTTATACAATTCATCTCATTGAATTAATTCTCCAGGAAATTCCGACACAGAGAACACTGATAGGAAACCACAATAAAGCATCTCTCCAGCATGTCATAAATATCAAAGGCACAGGCATAACAATAGCAGGATGATCTGATGTAATGAGCAAAGCCTTCGGCATCGTTGTCAGAAGCATCCACAGGCGGGCTCAGGAGATGGCTCAGTGGGTAGAGCACTTGCCCCTTAACCCCGAGAAATTGAATTTCAAGCTAAAAGCTGTAGTGTGAGTCTGTCATCCCAGTGCTACCTCTCAGAGATGGAAGGAGGCGGGAGGATGCAGCAGGCTCATGGGTATCTGTAGCAGCAAGTGAGAGAACCTAACTTAAACAGGGCAGAGGGCTAAGGTCAACAGCAAGATTCCCAGAGGAAATTTTAATTACTTTGTATGTGATCTTAATCACATTCAAAGCAATTTACATATTTTAGAGCAACATAAAACTAATACTTTACCTCTTCACACAGGGAAGAATTCTAAAAGTTCTAAATCTTATGAAACTCTTAACGGAATGGAAAAAAATTTTTCAGAATTTCCTGGGAAGAAATAGGAAGAAAGAGAAAGATTAGATGCAATAAGGTACTTGTTTAAAATAGAGGAAGCTCTTTTATTGTTGAGAAGAGTTTTCGCTAGTCTAGGTTTTTTGTTATTCCAGATGAACTTGCTAATTGTCTTTTCTAGATCCTTGAAGAATTGAGTTGGAATTTTGATGGGGATTGCATTGAATCTGTAGATAGCTTTTGGCACGATAGCCATTTTTACTATATTGATTCTGCCAATCCGTGAGCATGGGAGATCCTTCCATCTTCTGAGATCTTCCTCAATTTCTTTCTTCAGAGACTTGAAGTTCTTGTCATACAAATCTTTCACTTCCTTCGTAAGAGTCACTCCAAGATATTTTATATTGTTAGTGACTATTGTGAAGGGTGATGTTTCCCTGATCTCTTTCTCA